>JAOWBH010176150.1:0-10326 GCA_028566215.1 Silene coronaria
TTTGACGCATAGCACATGTAAGCCACGACTTAAACATTCAAATAAGTTGAGTTTTGACCCTACATATTTGATACAATGATAAATACCTAAGCATCATAGGTTGTAAGAAATGCATAACTAATTATCACCTATTACTTATAATTAAAATTATTTTATTTAAAAACTTTGAAATTAAACCTAAAACAGTAAGATTTGAAAAAGATTAATCTATTTTTATTAATAACTAAAATATTAAATGAACTATCTCAACTATATTATTATTTTTCTTTGGTTATAATAATAAAATATTCAAACAGGCTGCACGAAGCGCGGGATACTACCTAGTTCATTAATGAATTACGAATCTTAGAATTTATATTTAATCAAAAATTTTGGCTTTTAATATAAGTAAAATATTTAATTGTGTCCATTTATTCTTAAAAATAAGAAATGTGGTTGATTACACATTACTGAGAAACTTCTTGGATAAATTTGCTACATTCATAAGTTAAAAGGCTAAATTGCACATAGCATTAAACTTATGGGGGTAATTTGCTATATTGCCCTTTCTTGAATCTCTTGTTGGCGTTTGATTAACCGAGGTCATTCGGTAGAAATGGTATTGTTAAATGGAGGATAGCAATGAATTATCTTTTCACTTTGGCATGAGACTACTTGTGTTTCATTCTCGTTCTTGAGGAAGCTATGTTACTCCAACTCTGGCTGCACGTGTCGGAGTGTCGGAAACGGTTATTTTCCGCAAACTTTCCAACTTCTTGGTCTAAATTAAATTGTCGAAGTGTTGTGTACATGTCGGACACCTCAAGTGCCCAAACCACCAAAAGGGAAGTGCCGGAGTAACTTTGGAGAAAGCGTTTTTCACTTTATTCCATAGGTGTAGTCAATGGTCAATGTTATTAAGCCCTCTCAACAGGGGTGTCACTAAGGGTGTTTCTATAGGTACTATGGCTGTCTGGAGTCTTGTCTGCATATCCTTGTGAAGACTTCTTAAATGTTCTCTTAAGTACGAAAAAAGAGTGTGGTTCTGTTTTACGCTGTTCTACCTCATAACTTGAGAGTTGAGAATGAAAAGGGAAACCTCTTTAGTAGTTCCAGACATCCTGATATGAGGATGAAAGTACCCTGATTTGTACTGCTTCATATGATCATATCTGTGATCAATTATTCAATGTCTTTTTTAGGTAAAATATTCAATAAACAATTTGTTGTCCCCGGCAATCCATTGTCTATCTCGACCTGGCTAATGTCCAGGTCACTTCTTGGTTGAAGCTAAGTTCAATCATATTATGCCTCAACCTTTAGCCTTTATTGTATTAAGATCAACCTTGCGACTTTGATTGTCAACGTTGGCTGTTAATTTTGCACAATATACGATTATTACAACTTTGTATAAGAATATGTGTAGAAAGATGGAAACAACTGTTGACTTGGATCAACCAAGCGCGACAATTTTGATATGTATCTTTATATGTATATGTGGAGAGATTAATGGTCAAAACTGACTATCAAAGAATGTCGCTTTCTATTCGTATCATCACGACATCACTTGGTTTTGGGAGCTTCTATTCACCGATTTTTATTCTGGGCGCAGGGGAGGGCCAAATCTACACATTTGCAGACGCATATAACAATAGATGCTGGAAGAACCCAGATAGCACCAAGTAAGCTGCTCATCTTATTCGCAATGTTATAGCCTGTAGAGTTCAAGGATATGGATAATAAATATTTCTTATTCGAAAAATCAGTGTGATTTAGTATATTTGTTTGAGGCTATTACATTGGGAAAATGCTGTCAAGTTGTGTTACCGTGCTTATACTATTGTGGAGTTATTGTTGAAGCTCCTCAGCTTAACATTGTCATACATTTTTAAGGTTGTCTGAAGTCTTAATATTCTAGGGTGGACTAGAAGTGGGAAATGAATAATTAACGGGTTTAAAAAAGTCATCTTAATGTGGTAGACTTCTAAAGCTGTTGTTAGCATATTTTCCTGGTTTGTAGCCGAACCAGATGGTATAAGGCTGTCATGTTGCTAAAGCACATGCTTTACCCTAATTTTGCAGATTCCCGAACAGTCATGGCGATTCTTGGTATGTATCTGTCTCCATGATATATCTTGAAGTTGGATCCATTATTTTCTTAGACATTATATCTGATAATAATATTAATATTTCAGGACCTGCTGAAATGGTTGACGATGTCACCGGAGGGCTCAAGCTATTGTAATTGTGCCCCCTTTTTTTTAAAAAAAAACTTTTGGCGCCTTTGAGTCAAGAAATGACTTCTCAACTTTCTTCGAGTATGTAACGGTGGAGGCAGGGTATCTTCATGGTGCAGTGTAGTAACTGGAGGTTGGGGCTGTATTTGGTGGTAAATTGGCATTCGGTTCATGTATTAGCGGTGGTGTGGCATTTGATGTAACCCAGTACCCTATGTATTATTCTTAAGTTATGATTAATGAATTCAAGAGAGTCTCTAAAATATGAATTTCGCTGTTTTGTCGACTCTCAAGGAAGTTTCATTGCATAAACTTTGTATGATTGATATAATGTCCAATAATGCCGGTAGTGGGCAATCCAGTTGTGATGAGATTTAATTTAATCTTGTTGTGTCAGGTCATGTTGCATGTTTTATATTTTTAAATAGCAGATTTCAAACGGGAAACTCGTGGTTCACGTCCAAGTAGTGAGTCTCAACACCCAAGAAAGTTGGGGAGAGATTACTTGTCCGTTTGTCTTGTAAGTTGGCACAGATTGACTAGTACTAGTACTAGTAGTTAATAAATAATAAATAAGACATGTGATCATCAGACATGTGTACCACTCATCTCTTTCCAAATATAGCTCCATCTCTATTGGAGCCCTCCTCCCCCATTTCCCTCTCTGTCCGTGCAGGGAATCATGGCTGTCGGATATCAAAGGGCGATCATGTTTGTGGTGGTGACGATGCTTGTGCAGCGCAGTTTGCAGCTGAGATCCAGTCATCCCATGCATGAGATTGTGGATAGGGTTAACCACTGTGGAGGTCCTTACATTGGACTTGTTCTGGCTTTTCCTGCTGAAGAAGTCCCTCTTCAAGCATCTGGTCTTTTTGTGCCAAACCCAAACTTTCCAGTCGTCCATCTTTCCGGTATCGTCTTTTTCTCTCTCCAATTCAACATCTATTACTCTTATCCACTTGCCGTTTGGTATCATCCATCAGCTCTTTAGTTATCTGTTTCATCCCATATGCAAAGCAGTTGTGCTGCTTTGCTCATCAAACAAACTGTTGTATTGGTAGCACAAGTATAAATTATAGTATTGTATGAGTTGGTTGATAATGCTGCTACGGTCTGAGATCTAAATTGATTGTCTGTCTGTCCGTGGTGTTCTAGGTAGGGCGTTCAACATTGGTAAAATAAAAAACGTGGATGTAATCTATGTAATGACTGGCGAGCAAACAGTAAGCCCCCTCTATCATCATCTCCCTGATCATATGCTTACGTCGCTTAGTTATGCGTGTTACCTTGTCATTTACAATTTCCTCGACTGGATTTTATGTTTATCCGACTTGGGTGCTCTCAGGTAAATGCGGCTCTTACAGTACAAGCGCTTCTTCAAGTTTTTCATGTCAGGGGAGTCGTTCATTATGGAATTGCAGGGGGCACTAATTCATCCATGTCTGTTGGTGATGTCGGCGTACCAGATTCTTTTGCATTTACCAGCTCCTGGAAATGGCTGGTGAGAGAAGACACTTCACGGGAAAAAAAAAAAAAAAAACTCTATTTTAGACATTCGAATGACATTTCATTGTTGCTGGGGTTTCAGGAATTCGGGTCAACAGAGAAGGGTGAAAAGGAAATGAGATTTGGAGCTTTTAATGTTCCACGAGAAGGAGAGAATTTACTATCCAAGATAGAGTTCACTCCAGTGCAGCTCTACTCCAATGAGCGTGCAATGCAAGAGCTCTTCTGGTATCCAGTTGATCCTCGGTGGTATAATATTGCTAAGCAACTTGAGGTATTCCCTTGTCTTTCATCATACATAGCAACTCGAAGTGGCGTTTACAAATCAAGTCATAGATTTCTGGATAATTGACAGGGAATGCAATTGGAAAGGTGTGTAAATGAGAGTTTGTGCGCGCCTGAAGTGCCGAAAGTGACCTTGGGTTTGAAAGGTTCAACAGCCAACATGTTTGTGGCTAATGAGGCCTATGCAAACTTCCTTTTCAAAGAATTTAGCATATCAACAGCAGATGAAGAGAGTGCTGCAGTCGTATTGGTTAGTCATATACAAATGAACAAACGATTTTCTTTCCTAGCTTAGCTTCTTATTTCACAACTTTATGGCATTATCGGTTTCCTGTTGTCACTTTGCAGACATGCCTTTCGAATGCAGTCCCGGGTATCGTGGTTCGCGGCATTTCAGATGTTGCAGGTGGAGACAAGCTTTCACTGGCCGGCCTTAGTTCTTTAGCAGCTATCAACGCCTTCAAGGTTGGCGTCAAATTTATAGACATGATTAGCAAAAGGCCTACCATTATTTAATCAATCATGCAGTGAAAACAGAGCAGCTCCTGAACGCATGGAATAATGTAAATGGTAAACATTTAACAGAGCCTCAGTTTTAGCGATGCACATTCAATATTGTAATGCAAGAACTACAGGAGACCAGACCATTGTACTGGCAACGGCTTCATTCTTTCTGATGTACATCATTTGATGATAATTATAGGAATAATGATTTACGCATGTAAGTTTGTTACAGAAAGTATCAATAATAAGATATGGTGGATGTATTGAGTTACTCGTTACTCGTTACTCCCATGCGTGTGAACAAAGAGTTGTTGGGAAACGGACAATTTCGCTTTATTCCAATAGGTGTGTAGTCAATGACTCTGGTGAATTTTATTAAGCCCTCTCAAGTCTCAATAGGGGTGTTTTTATAGTTACTATGGAGTCTTGTCTATATATTCTTATAAAGGATATTTAACCGTTAGCTTATTTCCTAAATGTTCTCTTGAGTAGGAAAAAAAAAAGAGTGTGGTTTTGTTTTACGCTGTTCTACCTCATAATTTGAGAGTTAAGAATGAAAAGAACCCAGTTAATTTAATTGGTCGGTCATGTTGCATGCTTATTTTTAAATCACAGATCTGAAACGGGGAAACTCGTGGTTCACGTCAAAGTAGTGAGCGAGAGATTACTTCTCAAATTGACTAGTACATAGTACTACGTATTAATAAAGCCATGTGCACCACTCATCCCTTTTTAAATACTGGTCCATCTCTATTGGAGCCCTCCTCCCGCATTTCCGTCTCTGTCTGTGCAGGGAATCATGGCTGTCAGATATCAAAGGGCGCTGATGTTTACAGTGTTGGTGATGACGATGCTGATGCAGCGCAGTTTACAGCTGAGAACCAGTCATCCCATGCACGAGATTGTGGATACGGTTAACCACTGTGGAGGTCCTTACCTTGGACTTGTTCTGGCTTTTCCTTATGAAGAAGTCCCTCTTCAAGCTTCTGGTCTGTTTGTACCGAACCCCGACTTTCCGGTCCTCCATCTTTCTGGTACTGTATTTTTCTCTCTCCAATTCGATATCTATTACTCTTATCCACTTGCTGTTTGATATCCTCCATCAACTTATTGGTTATCTATTTATCTGTCTTCATCCCATATGGAAACAAGTTGTGCTGCTTGCTCATCAAACATACTGTTGTATTGGATACTCACACTCGGACACTTCATTTTTTACCAAAACATTTTTTTTTCCATAAAATATACGATGGACAAGCATCCTTGTCGGATACTTCTAACTGAGTTCGAGCAACATAGAACAACGCAAGTATAAATTACAGTATTGTATGAGCTAGATTGTTGATTATGTTGCTACTAACTGAGATCTAAATCGATTTGAGTTTCTGTCCGTGGTGTCTAGGCAGGACATTCAACATTGGGAAAATAAAAAATGTGGAAGTAATCTATGTAATGACTGGGGAGCAAACTGTAAGTCCCCTCTATCATCACCTCCTGATCATACGCCTACGTCACTTATTATGATTTCCTCGACTTGATTGTACGCGTATCGTATTGGGGTGCTCTCAGGTAAATGCGGCTCTTACAGTACAAGCGCTTCTTCAAGTCTTTAATGTCAGGGGAGTCGTTCATTATGGAATTGCAGGGGCCACTAATTCATCCATGAGTGTTGGCGATGTTGGCGTACCAGATTCTTTTGCATTTACCAGCTCCTGGAAATGGCTGGTGAGAGAAGAGTAGAAGACACTTCATGAAGAAACCTTTACTTGAGGCATTCAAATGACAATTCATTGTTGATGGCATTTTCAGGGATTCGGATCAACCGAGAATGGTGAAAAAGAACTGAGATTTGGAGCTTTCAATGTTCCACGACAAGGAGATAATTTATTATCCAAGATAGAGTTCACTCCAGTGCAGCTCTACACCAATGAGCGCGCAATGCAAGAGCTCTTCTGGTATCCAGTTGACCCTCACTGGTATAATATTGCTAAGCAACTCGAGGTATTCCCTTGTCTTTCATCAAATATAGCAACCTAGATACGTGTGTAAGGTTGTTCGGACTCCGAATGCTAAGATTTCTATCTGAAGTGGTGTTTACAAATGCAAGTCACAGACTTATGGACAATTGACAGGGAATGCAATTGGAAAGGTGTGTAAATGAGAGTTTATGCGCGCCTGAAGTGCCAAAAGTGACCTTGGGTTTGAAAGGTTCGACAGCCAACGTGTTTGTGGCTAACGAGGCCTATGCAAACTTCCTTTTTAAAGAATTCAGCATATCAACAGCTGATGAAGAGAGTGCTGCAGTCGTATTGGTTAGTCATATACAAATGAACAATTGAGTTTCTTTCCTAGCTTAGCTTCTCATTGCATTATCGGCTTCCTGTCGCCACTTTGCAGACGTGCCTTTCGAATGCAGTGCCATGTATCGTCTTTCGTGGCATTTCAGATGTGCCAGGTGGAGATAAACTTTCACCGGCTGGCCTCAGTCATTTAGCAGCTATCAACGCTTTTAAGGTTGCCGTCAAATTTATAGAGATGATCAGCAAAACGCATACAACTACTCCATCATAATGAGCAGCTCCTGAATGGCATGAAATAATGTAAACGGGGAACATTCATCAGTGCCTCGTTTACCGATGCTCATTCGAAGAACTTAACAGGAGCCCATTCGATTCAGACGACAAAGGAGACCATTGTATTTGCATGACGACGTCATTCTTTCTGATGTACTACATCATTTGATGATAATTACACTAATAATGATGTATGCATATATGTGACTATGTGTTACACAAACTATCAATATTAAAGGGTTAGTTAACCCAGATCAATAATAAGCTATGATGACGTATTAAGTTACGCCAATGTGTGTGGACAAAGAGTACTCTTATACTCGTATTCAAAGTGCTTGATTATTTCAGCAGGTTCAGAAACGGACATTTTCGTGTGGGGAGTACAACCACACTGGAAAACATAGGCCATTGAAGGAAATGCAGAACTGACGATCATTGGCAAGGCAGCGAGTTCATACCTGCCAAGGTCTATTCCACAGAAGAGGGGTAGAAGTAAAAGGAAAACGAAGCAATTAGGAAATCATGTTCTTTGTAGCCAATTACTAACCAATGACGAGTATATGTTCCCCATGGTTTGTCTCATGTAAACATTTTCGAGCGCCATTAAGGGAATGGAATAGAATAGAATTTTGACATTAGAGGGAGATGGAGAGCATTTCACATCACGAAGAGTGAATGGAGCATCCTATGGCTTCGATACAAGCGTAAATATTGTAGCAGCCGGCCAGGGTGTTGAACTGAACTAGGATAAAATTTAAGGGTATCAAAGGCTCAGAGTTTCTTCAGCATATTTGACTAACCGCAAATATCAATAACAAGAACACGACAACCTCAGAAATCAGCATAATCCAATGATACCTTACTACTAAGGAGAATCAGTAGAATTAATTCAGAGACGGTAGAGTATTTAGATGATGACCAAGAGATATCTTTGCAAAATTATTAGACGAGTTAAGCTATGATGACATAAGGAGGAAATGAATTTCATATCAGAAGGAGTAGATGGAGCGCAATTCACATCATGAGTGGTGAATGGAGCATCCTATGGCTTCGCTACAAAAGCTGGATGGCAGGGGTGTTAGACGAAAATATGATAATCATAAGGGTATCAAAGACTCGAAGTTTCTTCAGTATATTTGACTAACCGCAAATATCAATAACAAGAACATAACCTCAGCCTGATTCAATTCTACCTTGATACCAAGGGGAACCAGTAGAAATTAGAATTTGAATTAACACACAGACATAGAGTAGTTAGAAGAGAACATGGCAAGGAAATGTCTGCAAAATTATTATACAAAGTTAAAGAGATCGGTAAAAGTTAGACTTTAAAGTTTTGTTTCTAACACTTTCCTTTCGCACTGGCATACAATACTGAGAATTGGGAATTGAGAGCTCTACAATAAGGCCAATCATCCTCGGAAGTATACATATTCATGCAGTACATCCATTCATCCTCGGAAGTATACATATTCATGCAGTACATCCATTCATTAACTTCAATACTAACTATTGCAAAAATGCAGAAGTTGCCAGGTTTAATGTGTTACCTTAGAACCAAATGAGTTCTTAACTTTGAGACGGTTTCATATAGGCTAGCTTATGTATTGCACCGAGGCCTAATGTGAGTGCATTACTTAATAAATCAGTGGCAAGCCTTGATATAATGACGCAGTTTCATGCCTACATGATCGCATATGCTACGAGTTTCATATAAATGTAGTGTCATGCCTACATGATCACAATAGCTACAACTCGTAAGAGCACACGATGGTACTATCATCTATTGTATTGTAAATGTTACGAGTTGTTATCTTCAGAACAATGTGACATAAAAGAACAATAGTACGAAACAAAAACTAAAGAAACAACAATATAACCTTGAACATTATAAACATAATACGGAATATTTCATCAAACAATACACCAATTACGCAATTACACTAAAACAACGTCTTGAATAGATGCAGTGATCGAATAAATAAATAAATATACACAAAATTAAAACTCCAAAGAAAGCAGAAAGAACAAAAACAGTAAAAACAAAAGAATAAATACCGGGTTTGTTATTTTCGTCTTAGAAAGGCGAAAATGAGTTAAGCCCAAGAATTATCAAAAGCAGCAGAAGTAATAGCCATAGAAAACTCATTAAAACTGATACAACCATCGCCATCGGTATCAGCCTCTTTGATCATACCAGTGAGTTCATCAGCAGTCAAAGCATGGCCAAGCTTAGCCATAGAATGCGCTAATTCCGCCGCAGTAATATACCCATTATGATCCCTATCAAACATGTTGAATAACTGTTTAAGCTGTTGTTCAGAGTAAGGACATTTTGCAGGAATTAAGTCTGGTGCTACTAATGCTATGAATTCTGAGAATTCTATCATTCCATTGTTATTCTTATCTGCAGCTTGAATTAATGCTTCTATTTGTTCTTCACTTGGTTTCAAACCTAATGATCTTAATAACGAGCCGAGTTCGAGTTGGGTCAATTTTCCGTCGTTGTTACGATCGAATGTGCGGAATATTTCTCGTAATTCTGAGATCTGTTCGTCGTCTAGTTTCACTCCTTCGCCGCTGGCTTGTTTGTCACTGCTCATTGTTCTTTTTGTTTTTTCTGGGATTTTGAGAAATTGATTGATTTGCCGGGGTTGTGAAATTGATGGAGATGATGATGATGATTATGAGCTTGAAAATCGGATCAAAGGAGAGGGATTTCGGATCTGGGGATGTTTTTATTGAAGAATGAGAAAATGGGGAAAGAAGGAAGGAAAGTCAGCGACAATGGCGCCTGTCTTCCATAATTGACGATTTGTTTATCATCTTTTTAACCCTCACATTCATAACAGTTATACTACATTCAATTCAACGGTACGCAGCGGTTACTCTCGTACAAATTTGTCGTTAAGAATTTTACACAAATTTATCGTAAAATTAAAATTTTTAATAACTATTTTACTCAATAACAGGGTTGTATTTGGTTCTATTTTACAATTTTACAATTATATTAGTGTAAAACAATCATATACAAGACTAACTCAGTATTAGCAATTAATACACTATACCACCAGTTGTATCAATTGTATGGTGTAGAACCTGAGCTATGCACTAAAGTTTTCGAGTTTTGTTTTAAAGAATCTGAGCTCTAGTGTAAAGTATCTAAACTTAATCACTTAAACATAAAAAAATAAATTTTAAACTACTCAGAAAAATTACACATAAGCTCGACAAAATGTGCA
>JAOWBH010176160.1:5169-18935 GCA_028566215.1 Silene coronaria
ACCTTCAAGTAAACCAAGTATTATTATATAAGAAAGTTCTTTTTGTAAAACGTGTAATAAATCCGGAAAAAACAAATGATTTTTTTAAAAATTAAAATAGAAACACTAAATAATTCAAATAAGAGCATATACTAAAAGTCCACACGTATCATTTCCCTCAATTGTGCCATCTCCGTCACCAAACCCTTTTCAAAGCCCAAAAAATCTCATATCATGTTTTATCACTCTCAACCAAGTCTGTTTTGGTCTCCCTCTACCCCTAGCAACCTTTAGTGTTCCCCAAGTCTCGAGCCCCTCCCCAAGTCTCGAGCCTCCTAACTGGTGTGTCCATAGGTCTCCTTCTCACAATCTCACATAGCCAAACCATCTTAGTCGATTTTCCATCATCTTGTCCTCTATTGGCACCACTTTCACCTTTTCCCTAATCATCTCATTTCTTAGTCGATCTTTCCTTGTATGGCCACACATCCACCTCAAACATACACATACGCATCTCCGCTACACCTATTTTTTGAACGTAGCAATGTTTCACGGCCCAACACTCAGTCAAAGCCATAAAGTAATGCAGGCCTAATTATTGTGCGATAGAATTTACCCTTTAGTCTATGGGGCATACCAAAACCATGTGGCACTATTCCATTTCAACCACCTCGCTTTAATTCTGTAAGCCACATCTTCATTTAACTCACCATCCTTCTGAATAATAGATCCTAAATATCTAAAGAAATCTTCCATCAGAAATAATATCCTCCACCTCTCTCGGCCCTACGTTACCGAACTGACACCTCAAATACCCTCAAATACAAGGTCTTAATGGGGGTTCTAGTTTTGACATATTATAGAAAAATTAAAATTAAAATAAACAAGGATATCAAAATTGAAATAATATGGGAAAAATTAATCGAAACAGAATAATCAAACAGCTTCTAGTTTGCCTTCAAAAATAAAAGAAACAGCTTCTAGTTTAATGTTGAACCTAAGGAAAGCAGTTTTTGAGCCAAAGAAGAGGGAACCCAGCAAAAAATTGGAAAAAGAAGTAAAACATAGCTAGCTATCATCTCAAAGTGTTTACCACTGGCCCAGCTTAATATTAATGCTAGTCTTTTACTGTAAAATGTAAATATCAGTTTTCAATGGGGGTACAAATTAAACCCCATGAACCCCCATTTAAAACGCCACTGGTCTTACTCCTACTTAGCCTAAACCCACGAGTCTCCAAAGTATGCCCAAACCCACGAGAAGTAGCAGGAATAAAACATAAAACAACGAAGAAGGTTTAGTACACATGTTAAATAGTGCAAACAATGTACCACGCAAAGATGTTGGGTAAAAAATGCAGTATTCTTTATTTGGACTCTTTTGATTATCCAGTATTCATCACCGATAGCCAGCATCAAGTAACCTCTACGATTCCGACTAATCGAATATTAAGAACATACATTTGATGGGCTTAAGTTGGCTCATTAATAGCTTACAGCATGAATGCACTCAGAAATTTGCTGAAATTCAACTCATTCAGCTTGTTGAAAAGCTTCAACAAATGAGTCCTTCATAAGGGCATTTGAGGCAGCTATCCGAGTTACTGTAATATCAAAGTCTTTACCAGACCTAGCCCCCCAAAAAAAAATCAGTATTAATAAGTTGTCATATACGCTTAAGATGCATGACTAGGCAAATGATAAATTTGCTTCTTACGGATCAAAAACTAGCCCTCCAGCTTCTTGTATGATCACAATGCCAGCCGCGACATCCCTGCCATGAGAGAAAATGGTAAAATATATCATCATTGAGACAAGGTAATCTTCTGTTTCACCATATTGCAAAAGATTCGTAATCAAAGAATTTATAAGAGATTTGGGTACTCAATGATTAGATAGTGATGATCATGATCATGCTGATGATGATGACAATGACAATAGCAATAGTAATAAAACTAAAATCATACCAGGCACCACCATATCCAATCTCATACATAAGATCCAGCCTTCCACATGCTATCCCACATAAGTTCATTGCACACGATCCAGACATTCGGATGGATCTAACCTGATAGCAGAAGGGAAAAAAAAAAAAAAAAAAGGTATAGCTTGGGAAATACGAATAATCTTCCAAGTACCGATTACAGTTGCAATAAAGTAGTACTCCGTAACATGTACCTTGAAAAGCAACGAATTAATTTTGTTTGTTGTGGCATCAATAGTCAATTTATCACGTTTCGTACCAGCCTGCCCACATAGGTGAAGATAATCAACAACAAAAGAAACAAAGCTTTGGTCACAAGTCACAACAAATGGAATAGTAATAAGGACATAATCACAAGACTATATTCATTTTGATTTTTGACATAAACTCTTACATTCCAAATTTTGAAATAGTAAAATGGAAGAGGTTTAGTAAAATTAAAGTAAGGGTCGATGTGAATTAACAAACGAGCATATAGCTCGAATAATGTGATTCAAACCTCACTAAGAGACAGTGAACATGAGAAGAGATGAAAATTGAGGAACTGATATAAAAGCTGCTGAAGACATATGGAAGAATGAAGATTCAATTGTGCAAGGTTTGCATACCTCGGTTGCAAGCATGCATTTGACAAGTTCATCCTTAGAAGACACTGAAGAAGGTAATATCTTAGCTCCAAAAGCAAAGTAAAGTGTTAATAAATATTGAAAATCAAGGAGGTAGGTTGATTACCATTGATAGGATTACCGTTGAGAAAAGCACCTTCCCCTTTGATGCCTGTGAATAGCTAAAAGACACAAAAGAGGGTTTCAATACACAGAAGGGCCTAAAACTTGAGATAAATGTCTAAAATGAAGAAAGGGATAGTTAGAAATATTAGTCACCTCTTCCATAATTGGGTTATAGACAACACCAACAATAGGTTGTTTTCGAATGGTGAGACCAATAGAGACACAGACAAAGGGGAACCTGAAAGAGTGAAGGGGGTGGTATTGTAATGTTGGAAAGGTAGGATGAGAAGATAATGAGAGTTGAATAAGAAAAGTAGAAAAGTAGGGACGGACGCGTGCACAAAGTTAGTAGTGCCGTCAAGAGGATCAACAATCCATGTAGGGTCATCAGTGAGGTCAGTGGCACCATAGGCAGCAGTGGTTTCTTCGCCAATGAACTGAAATTGTAAATAACTTAAAGTTATAAGAGAATGAGATTTGTAAAGTATATATGATATGATATGGGGGGTGTTGGTATTCAAAAGGGAACCTTGTGAGTAGGGTAATGAAGCTTGAGGTGTTTAAAGACAAGGTCTTCACATGCCTTGTCAGTTTCTGTCACCAAATCCACCTGCATAAATCAATCATAATTGAGAGGTGGTAGCTAGCACAGGGGAGGGTGATATCGGTATCGGTATCGGTATCTCGAGTGATAAATGAGCGAAGCATATAAGCAAGACATTGAAATGAGAGATTGGATTGAAAAAAGAAGGAACCTGGCCTTTGTGCTCCACATTCTTGGTCTGATAAAAGGCTTCCCTAATAACCTGTGAGCAGTGAGATTGAATTAATAAAAATGAATGAATAAAAAGAAAACAAGGAGATTGAGATTGAGAATGATAAAATAACATGGCCAGCTTTCTTGGCAGCATCAACAGCAGTTGCAAGATAGTGCGAAAGAGGAACCACTGTAAATCAACAAACAATGAATGAAAGAATGAATGAATGTAATTAATTCAAATTAAAATGGTAGGAGAGATGAGTGAGTGAGTGAATTACCATTGCTTGCCATTTTTGTGACTGCACACAATTCACAATTCACAATTCACAATGAATGAATGAAAGTGTGATTCTTGATTTTTGATGACTCAATCAATCAATGAATGACTGAGAGTACCTTCTACGGACTCTACGGAGAGAGCGGACCCTGCTTTTGTTTCCCACTTTTCACCCTTTCATTATTACTTTTATCACACCATATACTCCCTCCGTCTTACATTACTAACTAAACTAGTAATGTACTAGGGGTATAAACGAATCGATCTGCGCTCGGGTTAACCTCAAAATTTTTAGCTCGAGCCTAAATAATTGAAGCTCGAGTTCAAATCAAGTTCATTTTGTCTTTATATTATTTTCACCTTCTCACTTTTTAAATGTAAATAAATATAAATATTTTTAGGTCTCGTTTGGTTGCCCTACAAATTCATGGGAATTTCATAATCCCATAAATTGTGATTTTTCAACCTTGTTTGGTTGCTTTTTTCGTGTAAAATAGAGAAGTTTAAAACTCCTATGGAGTTTAACTATAGATTAATATTTCATTTTCAATTTTCAAGTGCTAATTAGCTTTTAACATTCTAAGCGACGTACAAAACATAACGGAACGGAGAGATAAATATTCATAACTACGATTGCTTTTTTTTTGCGGAAAAAAAAACATTAAAATAAATAGAAATCTTAAACTTTTTTAGTGTATATGTATGCCTAGCAAAAGGTTATTTCATATCAGACAAACTTAACATTATCAACATTTTTTTTTTTTTTTTTTTTTTTTTTGGTTTCGTTCCAATTCCATACTATCACCAATAACTACTTACGAAAATGTCACCTAATTTGTAGAACCTGAACGAGAAACATAGAGGGACAGCAAGATATGTGCTTACAAAACTTTTATTAATATGTTGAGAATTGCAAAATTCTTAATACAAACAAAGTAGAGAATGTATTAATCCGTACGTGCTAGATTAAAATTTCCTAATCATCTACTCGTATAAATATAAATACAGAAAAACAAGTATTAAAGGGTGTGGTGCTAAATAGCGTGAAAGGAGGTGAGGTCTCGGGACATTTGCCAAGGTATGTCATTAACGACAGCCTCATAATTACGAATGTCGTCACCGTCTTTGGCCGAGATAATGAGGCGGTAGTTATTACCGGTAACAACCTGATACTCTGCTCTAACAATTTTGAGGAACTCGAGGTTGGTGCTGGCTTTGATGTTGTGTTCTGTGACAGCGTACTTGGCTACATCCTGCACGTGCTCGTCTTCCAGGTCTTTAATGGGGGTGTAGCCTCCAAGGGGTGCGGGTGCCCTCGCGGACGACGACTCTGCTAATAGAGAAAGGATTACTACTCCTGCTATCATGGATGCTGCAGCTGTGGTAGTCTTCATTTTCCTTGAATTGCTTTTAATTTCTAGAGATACTATTCTTTGGAGGGAAGACTTGTTGGTTATGTAGGAGGGATATTGCAATTGAGTGTTTTTATCAATGATTTCCCATGCTTTAATGATTGCCATTCATTTACATCATTGCTTCAACAATGTTTAAATGACCCCTCCATTTATAGCCTCTTTTTAATTAGTGGTTATAACTAAACAACACAAAATAAATTGCCTTCTTATTATTGGGATTAATACAAACATGATACATAAAATTAAAGTAATACTAGCAAATTAAATCGACAAATGTCAAACAACAGCTAGTATAGGTCAGATATCAATGGCATTTTCCGGCAGCGTTACAAGGTTTTCAACACAAGGATGGGCATCCCAACAGAGATTAAAACCAGCAACCTGTACAGGTCTGGTCTCCAAAGTTTGCATGGAAATCGAGACCACGGCCAACCGAACTTGTCTATAAAACAACTCCTTTTTGCTCACTGAATAACAAATAGGCCTCTCCAAGATGTCATAACCATCCCCTTTCTGTACCGTATACCTCCTAACCCATGTTTCAACCACCCCATACTCCTCCATTACCCACACCTCATAGTAATCAAAGTAGTTCACCGAAAGACACAAGCATTCATCTATTACTCCCAAGTACATGCTTCCCACCAACTCCGTATTTAGGCCTGTTGGCAGCGGTATTGACCTGAACTCCTCGTCCCTCAGACTAAACCCAACTATTGGCAGGTGCCTTCTCTCTCTACTTTCTCCCAGCCAATGGACCGCTTCATCAAGTAGGGCGCTTGCGCACAGCTTGGGGTATATGAAATAGTACGGTACTTGGGGACCCTTTGTCCATCTATCATTTTTCATGCTATAAACCATGACATGGCTCTCAAAACCACCCGTTTCATTGTCCCAACTCTGAAGGATTCGAACACATTTGTAGTCTGTGGAGGACGTATCATATCCAAACCCAAAACTGAAGTTCATTCCATCATAATTGAAAGGAGGATTAATTGGCAGAGAGGGGAGCATTTTGTGGGTTTGGGTGGTGGGGTTATACAAGTAAAGGGTAAGATTGCGGTCCATGTTCCAAATGCAAAGCAACCCACGGGATGATCCCGCAATTTCAGCACCCCTGTGCTTATAATTCTTGAAAGGGTAATTAAGCTCGGTAGGATTTTCAAAAGTATCAAAATCAGCTAAAAGAAGCTTTGGGGTTTTGATAACGAAGTGAAGGTTTGTTTGAGTGGCAAGGGATCTTTGCAGATGAAGTCTTGCAAAGTTAGGGTCAGTGATTAAACTATACCAGGCCTTGCACACGCTCTTGAGACGTAGCAAAGGCTTGGCAGGCAATCGCAAGAGTATAACAGTGATCACGTCCAAGGAAAGCACATTCATTTTAAAGTGAATTTTGGATGGTTGAAACAAATATTCAAGCAAAATCAAAGATTCAGAAGCATACGAGACTGAGTAGAGACTTTGTGAATATACGGTGGTTACGTGTATACGAGAAAGGTTGTATGGAAGCGAGTTGTGAGTAGTGAGTAGCGAGTCATACACTCATCTATCTATATATAGAGGATGAATTTGAATGACATGAATAAACATGGTATGTCAAGCATCCTTTGATGGACTTTGAATTTGTTAATTTCAATTACTAGGACTTTCAAGCCTTCTGGAGATGTATTATTATTCTACTTTAAAGATTTCAAATGTTTTGATTATCGGAGGGACAGCCTTATAAATATCAGCTCCAACACCCAAAAATCACACATACATGTGATGTGATCAAAATACTGGTCGTTTTTTCTTACGAGTATATCAACTGTTGACTTATAGATCAATCATGGAGTGAGTATATTTGGATTAAAATATCATAAAAGTTGACTATTATACCGTATAACTTATAGGACTTGTACAGTATTTAATACTCCGTATGTATGTAATTCTCAAGTACAGGTAGTTGTTGGCCTCAAAATATATGATATGCAGCATGAAGCGCCGTAATTATGATTGTGGAAGCTAAGCCCTTGATGACATGACAGCTGATGGGTGGTAGACCGTATACGTTGAGCTTAATGATGGAGGTTAGGGCAAGGAAGGTAAGTGATGCTTTATCACGACTCTTGATGCCTAAAGCATTAAACACGAGCGTGATGATAAGCAAAATGATGGGGGGAGCTAATGTACGAGCGTCCAAAACGGGTGATGCTAAGATGGAATAAAATGACAATAAGTAGAATAATGTATGAGACAACAAGGTGGGTTTAGCTTGAGCTAGAATGGTGGCGAAATTTGGAAGGTGGTTGGTGGGCATGCTACTTTGATGCATGGTTCTTACTTGTTACTCCGTATTTGTTAGGGATGTTGGGATGATATAATTAAGGAGTGACATAATGTGATGAATATATAGGGATAGGTGTTTGATGAAGCAAGTACACACTTAAATTCAATGATATGGTTGGGGTTTCAATTATTGATCCAACTTGAAATCAATTGACTAATGACTAATTCTCCTACGCGATCTGGGTGATACGATACGCGGTCCAACTACTGCTGCGATACTATATTGCAAAGTCTTTTAACATTACCTTCAGAGCTGTATCATTATGGGGATTCAACATCACTTCTTGTTGATTCTTTATGAGTTTATGACACAACCATTCAAAATCTAGCGTACCACTTGCTCCTTGTTACAGTATACTTCCTCTATTTTAATTTTTTTATTTTAATTAAAACACTTATAAAGAATAACAAACAATTAATTGCAACGTACAATATTCATATTCATATACTCCTCATTAGGATAAGTATTCAACAGCTGATTTTAATACGGAGTAATCGATTTAGTTGACGCTTAACATCAGCTAACGTGAAGGTCAAACAAAATAAGCTCAGAATTAAATTTGATCGCGACACACCACCAGTACAAGTAGTCATGGAAATAATGGATTGCTAGTTGCACGCCACGACCACGACCACTCACTTTATATATCTAACTTTTGTCATGTGTTTAACGTGATCAAAACTCTCAAGTACCTGCACCAAACGTGTCCATTGCAGCTCCGTTTTAGAAAGAAATTTGTGTTACTACTCTACCACTTAGACCGTCCGAATAACTCAACCTGTACCCGACTCAATACCCAAATTGACGACCTAAATTGATCCGAACAATAGGACCTGAGCTCAATGTTCATTGTTGTACGCTATCTATTATCTCCAAATAGCTTGCTTGATAATAACAAAGTCGAAGATGACCACCCGAAATGACGCTGCCCGATCTGACCTGAATTTCGTCGTCAAACCCTCCGACTTGCACCTAACCCGGTTGACCCGTCGTTAGGTCTAATAGTGCTCCAGCGCTCTTTGATTTGATTGGAAGGACCAATAACGTTGGTCTCATACACTTCGTGGTTCATAATAGCTGATATCCTCCCCTAAAACAGAGATTTTATGCTTTTCTACAAAGCAAAGCTGATTTAAAGTTGGATACACTCTGATGATGATTCACAGTGATAATGAAGCCAACAACATATGGTGATGTGATTTTCAATGCATGAGTTATTGTCGTAGAGATGATTACTGATGAATGATAGATTGATAGGCAGCTTTTGGTACAGGAAAAAACTTGATCTTCAGACTCTAAACCTCACCATGACAATATATGGCTCTCCCATATTCAGTTAAGGGTCAATGAGACTGAGGACAATATATTAAATTCTGAAACTGAGGTTGAATACATAAAACACAGATGCAAGATCTAGTAAATTAGTAATCTACTTAATCTTTTTTCCCTGCAGCTCTTAAATGACATCTCCACAAACTCTTACTACGATATAAATGTCGACAGAACAATTACAACTACACCACAAGCAGAAACAACAATGTTGAACGAACAATGGAAGTGTAACAAGATTAAGCAACGGGAAAAGATGGTCTTACATTCTTACCCTGTCAATAATACTTCCCAACGTCAACAGAATTGCATACTTCAACTTAACTGCAACAAAAACAGATTGTTTCCTGGCAATTGAAGAGAGAAAGAAATTGGAAACATCAGATATTCTGTTGGGAATATACACGTAATAAATGAAACTCAAATAAAGTTGACTGGTGCAGCTCTCAGTATACTAGTGTATGTTTCTGTCATTGTGCAAGATGTTCCCAAATCTCGAATAGCAAAACAAAATCACTTCATTTCCTGGTAAATCGGCTTTTAAGGAATACGGAGTAGGTGATATTGAACATATAGCAAAAATTCAAGAACCATAGATAAATGCACAAACCCCATACTCATGGCGACCAAGAGCTACAATTGGATGGAGGGCTCAAACACAATCTTAAAACCGAAGAGGTCACAACTTGCTCCAAAACTCCAAAATATGATGATAGGATCAAACCGATAAAAAGCTAGCTTTTACATACTTCACTAAAAAACTTGGAGAATACTTCAGAATTGTGTTGAATGAAAATACTCTTTTTTACAGTATATGACTTGTATTTTTGATTGAAGTCACAAATCACCAATTAAAAAAGGTTTCCAAGTTCCAACTATTTAGGGCGTGTTTGGATAGAAGGCCTTAGGAGGGAAAGGGACAGTGGAGTTAGGTGAGTTTTTCCTTTGTTAGAAGGATTCTAATTTTCCTTCCCCCTTTTTTTTCCCTCCACCTCTATTCTTATCTGCATAAGGCCTTGTTTAGATGAAGCCTACTCAAAATAAGGCCTTAATTATGTATCCAAACAAGGCCTTAATCTTTCATTCCATGTAAGTTATATGCAGATTGTATTGTCAACTACAAATTTGGGGATTGAAGATATGACCAAACCAAGAAGCATCAGTCTTACCTTAATTACTACCCAGCTTCAAATAACTGCTTTTTCATATCAATTTAAACCGAGAAGAGAGCAAGTCACCACCCCTGAAGATTGAAAAGCAATAAAAACATGAGCACTGTAAACCATTTCCTTGAAAGTCAACCATAAACCTCACAATTTTCAATTCAACAATTTATGACTCGAACATCAATTTCAATCATCAGCATTTCAAAACCTCAGAAAGTAAAACACAAGCTGTCTTTACAAGCGATTTGGAAATTAGAATCTTAGCTTACATCAAGAAGCAGATCCATTTAATTAATGAGTCAGTTAACTTTAGAATCGTATACTCATAACATTGAAGAGCATATAATCAAGATCCAAGGACAAGTGCATAATGCAAAAGTGCAGAACAGTTTCAGAACTCATATATAACAATTTAATTAATATAAAAAAAGGCCATGACCTAATTGCTCTTAACCTGAGTAAGATAAGAAAAACACAGATCACAAGAACATATAAACATGGTCCAGATTTTCCATCAGGTATTGAGCAACTCCAACAATGGCAACTTACGGTTTAAGTTGTTTCTGTAAAGTGTAATAGAACCAAAATTTCATCTAAATTTCAAAATTTGTTAGCATTGCAAAGCACAGTCAGTAGCTTTGTTAGAATTCACCTTACAAATTTCTATAACGTTTGTTTCACACTTCATTTCCTTGAAAACATGTTGAATTTTGATAACCCTTTTAATACTCTATGTTAAACCTCAAGTCACCAAAATAGGACCTCATTTCAACAAAGTGAACATGTGACACGTTTATGCACCAAAGCTGAATTAGCCAAAGCACATAGCAGAAAAAGTAGACATTTTCCTAAAAACATCAAAAGTGGACAACATGAAAAGCAAATTCAAACAAATACAAACACCGGGGTGACACCTTTTCTTATGGACTTTGACTTTTGTTTTCACTTGACCCGCTTCCAACCCCCCATCTTTACCATCAGCATCTCCCGCCTGCTTGATCCCCTTTACTTCGTTACCCGAGGTAAGACAGACGAGGCTTTCCACAAAAACCTCAGCACCAAAACCACACCTATGGCCACCAATCAACGCCAAGACAAAGGGCAGATCACCTTCAATAATAACATCTGTAACTTCCCCACTCCCGACTTGCACCCAAAAGCAGTCATTCCCTTGCTGCATCAAGACCTGGTGGCCTTGCTTGGACAATGCCAATGTTTTAATAGGCAACAATTCAGGCCTGACCTCCATATATGGGAAGCTCAGCAACTTAGCCCAGGAGCTTTTGACTCCATACTCGTTCATAACCCAAATATCAACGCGGCGGCCAAACTTAGGCCCATGTTCAACCTGCAGGAAGAAAGATTCCCCAAAAACACCGACACACAAGCGAGGAACAACCAACTCCTGAGCTGCGTCTCCAAGATGGTAATCCGGCAAAGGCAAAAGCGTAAAGGTATGGAAATGCAGATCAAATGCAAGTAAGACGTAATCATAGACAAAGTCATCCAAGGAGCCACGCCAAAGCAAGCCAGTCATATCAAAGACAAGAGGATGAGTGGTAGTGGCAATCCAATGCAAGGAGTTGCGGAGAAGCTTAGCGTTGGACATTGGGTGTGAGAGAAAATGAGGAAAGTCGAGAGCTTTAATCCATGAATTAGTGAGCAAGCTGAAAACATGGACCTCCCTGGGATGGTCTTGGGAGAAATGATGAAGCTGGACAACCCTTACAATCTTAAAATCACGGTTAATATGATCGAAGCCGAAACCGAAATGAATCCAGTGAGGGTGGTGAGGGGGTGAAGGAAGAAGAGGGATGGAGTGGAAAGAGGACGAAGTAGGGTTGATGAGGTGGAGAGAATGGGTAGAGGAGGAGATACAGAGAAGACCGTTGCAAGAGGCAATGATGTGACAAAGAGTAGCAGAGGATGAGGGGAAAGGGAGAGGGATTCTGGTTTTAGAGATGGTGATACCTGATGCAGATGCAGGGAGTTGCAGGATAAGGAGACCATTAGCACCATCATCATCGTCATAATCATCTTCCTCATGGAAAATGACAGCAGCCAAGGAGAGGTAACTGGAGATGGATGAGTGGCGTTTGATGTTGAGAAGCTGGAAAGTGGGGTCATTGATGAGCTTCAACAATGATTTTGAGACGACTTTGAACCGAGTTAAGGGTTTTGGAGGCACATAGCTTAATATTTTCCCGATTATGTCGTCTGGGAGACCTTCATTGTCTTCCATTTCCATTTCCATTTCCATTTCCATGCCCAAATGAAACTTTATTTTAGGGTTTTCTGTTGGGTCCGAATCAACTGCCCAAAAGCCAAAACATGAATAAATCTTGTGTTTAAATTCTTTTTCCACGGTGTCGCGGTTAGGGATGACAAGGGAGCTGGATTTTTCCCGAAAATCGTTTTAGAAACCCGAAAAAACGGGTTTTTATCTGTCCGGGCGCCCGAACCACATTTTTAAGTTCAAAAGACGAGTGGATCTGGGTTGAAAATTTTACAAAGTGGAGACTGGTTTTTAATCCGATTAAATTCTTTTAAAAAAAAGTTGATTATTTCGATTTTTAAAGCTTTAATCAAGACCCTATTCTTTTTTGTTTCTATCTATGATTTTATTCACCATGTCTCGAGTAATACGCCGTAATGAGTAATTATTGGGACTTAATACTGAAAAAGAAGGGTTCTCCCAAAATTGGGTTTGAAATGTGAAGATATAGAAACTGGAAAAAGAAAGCTTCTCCCGAAACCGGTTTGTGAAATGCAAAAAAAAAAAAAAAAAAAAAAAAGAATACCCGAAATGAAAGAGATGCGGTTCCGAGTAATGAAATTCATGGTTTTTAAAAACCGGGTCGGATACCCCGGTTTTGCTCAACCCTAGCTACGGTGGTCTTGTGCTTTATTTAACATCAAAAAAGGGGACATCATTTACTCAATTATCGATATGAATGACCATTATACGCATATCATTTTCACACCTTAATTTTTGTTATTCTCTCAAATGACAACCCGACTCCGTTAAATCACCAGGCACCCCCACTACCGCCTCTCCTCTATGAACCAACCACCTGCACTGGACGACCCCTCTCATCAAATTAGCCGCACCGGAATTTCTGGGTTTCAATTCTTCATTTATTCTAGTTTCTTATAATCTTATGAAATACAAATTCATGGTAACTTCTACATTCAATAGTAATTGAGAAAAAATAACCATGGCTTTGTCGCATTCATTTGTAATCGAGAAAAACTAAATCATACTGTATACATGTCTGGAGTTGAAGCTTTAAGAGTCTTTATATAACTTTATTGATTAATAACCTAAAAATGTTTATAACTCGGCCGTCGACATTCATGCCTAGATGTCTGAATATCTTTTCTGCAATTTACCTTGGTTATGTATCTTATCTGAGAGGGATCTTTGAATAGCTCAATTAGTAATAACAATGCGGCATGCCAGATTCGGACCATAAAATTTCAATTGACAACTGTTTCTACAAATCCTATTTTCATTTCACAAGTCTACAAAATTTAATCTCCCTAATCTGATATAGTAACATCGTTAATGAAATAAATATATTAGAATCATTACTTGATCGATATGAGAACTAGCGTTCATAGTTGATTAATCTGGCGGGTTTGATTAATTTTGTGAGGAAGAGAACTAGTGAGTGTTTGTCTTTTTTTTTTTTGTTGTATGGGGGAAGGGTAAAGTATGCACAATAAATGGCAAAAAGTCCGTGAAAAAATCAAATGTGTCCATGAAAGAGGAGAAATAGTAACATATATTAGAT
>JAOWBH010176161.1:0-10326 GCA_028566215.1 Silene coronaria
GTTTGATTATTTGCTGTGACGGTATTTTAATCAAAGGTAAAGGAATGTTTGAAATAGAGGAAATACTCACTTTGTCTCCGTCATTTGTTTACCTTTTTAATTATTTGCTGCGGTATTTTAATTGAAGGTAAAGGAATGATTGAAGTAGAGGAAATACTCGCTCCGTCTCAGTCATTTGTTTACTTTTTAATTATTTGTGATAATATATTAATCAAAGGCAAACGAATGATTGTGATAGCGGAAATATTTAATTTTTAATAAAATGTTTTCAATTTTTTTATTTCTCTGAAGGATAGGTAATTAATTTCATAATTTGTGTGTTTTCTAGGGTTTGATATTTAGGCCTGTGGAGTTTCAAGCTGATGATTTACGAATCCAAAACGGTGATACTAGAAATGATCAATTTGGAAGGAATGAAGGGAAGGGATTTTCAGCATTGATTGCTTCTTTTAAGCGGATATTTTATCCTAATGATGTGAGTAATTGCTTGAATTAGGTTTTTGTTAGCTAATTTTTGTGCAATGTTGATGAATTACGCGTTATATATATGTAGGTTAGTTTAGCTTTAGTTCCTTGTTTACTCGGAGGTTAGAGGAATGATTAAAATCGATTTTGATCGTTTGAGAATTGCAGGCTGTATTAAGTTGGTTGTGATTGTGTATCGCCCGGTATTAACTTGAGAGTTAGCGGAATAACTTGGTTTTGTGAAATAGTGCATTTGATTGATTGAGATTTCTAGGGTTTGTTGAATTAGTGTGTTGAAGTATGTTCGTTATGAGAAAGTGATTGTGCAAAGAAGCTTCTCGATTTTGAGTAGATTAGTAGTTTAGTATCCATGTCGGCTAAGTTCAAGGCCTTTTTAGTGGCGTAGTTTTCGTCCACAGGGAACTTCATGAATTATTGTAGTATTGTTCTTGACAGTCATTAGAAAGGAACTTCTATAGTAGTATCTGTTATGATGGGTCAAGACTCTCATTAGGTGATGATTAAGAAAAGATTTATAAGATATCAGTCTCCGTTACTTATGTGTCTTCAAATTTACAGGTGCACTTGCTGCCGAAAGTAAATTTACAAGGTGTCTCATGGCATCAACACAAACATATAATGGCATTTATCTCGGGGTCAAACCAGGTCACAATTCGCGATTACGAGGATTCTGGTACATTTTTCTTCTCCGTTTTGGTTGGAAAATATATCTGCGTTAAAGCGTTTTTCCTACGCCCCTTCCCATGGAAGTGAGATAGATAGTCAACATGCAAGGGTAAAAGTTAAGGGATAGCGGGTACTTTGTATTGAGAACCTTTGTTAGATAATTTG
Organism: Silene coronaria; assembly: GCA_028566215.1. Lineage (NCBI taxonomy): Eukaryota > Viridiplantae > Streptophyta > Magnoliopsida > Caryophyllales > Caryophyllaceae > Silene > Silene coronaria. The sequence continues at coordinate 1,318 of JAOWBH010176161.1, forward strand.
TTAAAACGAAAATGAAGGATTCTTAAAGTAGAAACTAGCAACTAGCAAGTGCCCATTTATATTAAAGGCACATAATGAGCAACGTTTTATAAATGTAATAGGTAGATTCCACTTGTCTTGAAAAGCTCATGGTTTGAATATTGTGGTCGTTCAACATGTCACTTAATCTGAGCAGAGGGAAAAGATCCAAGTATATTACAAGGCGATTTTCAGCAAGAAGTCAAACTTGTTGAGTGGCGGCCAAATAGTGGGAGAACACTTTCAGTTGCATGCAAGTAAGTTTTTCTACCCAAGTTATCAACGAGTTCCTTTCTTGTTCACATGCTTAGTGCTAGTGTTTTGTTTTATTAGCCATTATTAACTTTTTCCTTTTTAATCCTTCAGAGGCGGAATTTGCATATGGGCTGCTTCATATCCTGGCAACCCAGCATCTGTAAGACCCGGAGCTGCCTCTTTTGTGGGTGCCATTTCCAAGGGCTCTGGCATGAGATGGACTTTAGTGGATTTTCTTAAAGGTCATGATGGCGAGCACATCAGCGCTCTTTCTTGGAGCCCTGATGGAAGATATCCTTGTTTTGTCATTAGGTCTTGTTGTCTTGCTATTTTTTTTCCTCCCCGTATGTTCTCATGATTGAATACATTGAGATGCATGCAGTGTTTGAATTTGGATTTCAATTTGTTAAGTGAAGGATAAAGATTTATTAATGGTTACAAACACTTAGATATAGAGTCAATGGCATGTTTCATTTATGTTGCACTCTTATACCTTTTCTGGCAGTGGTTGCTTGGGTAGCAAGAAAAGCAATTTTTAGCGTTTGGTTTTTGCGTCATTCAACATAGTGGAAGACTAATGTTTTCATGTGAAACCTATGGTAACTTGGTAAGTCTGCGTTCCATTCAATTATCATACAAAAAGATCTTGTATATACTTTTTGTTTGAGATTTTGATACTTCACCCCTATAAGGTCTCTTGCTCCCTGCTTTTTTGAATGTTAGATACTCTTAAACAAGGTGCTTATTTGAAGACTTAGTCATATAGAAATTCTTAGTTAATAATCCTTTTCATTATCTTCCAAGTTGTTGGCAAGTCCTACTGTCATAGGGCATCCAAGTCTCTATGTATCTTGATGTTGACAATGACTGGAATCAAATTTACTATTTGTATCTATTCTCTATTCATTTTTATAGCTTTCTTCCCCGTCCCCCGCACATGTGAATCCTTTTTACATGTGCTCTGCACATCCAATCTCCTACGCATAGCTCGTAATTGCAAACTACTAGTTTCCTTGACTAATCAGCACATATTTGGCGACTGGATCATACGAGAGCTCAGCTTTTACCATATGGGATGTTTCTCAAGGTATGACCAAGTTCTAGCTTTATTTGTTTATATATCTTTTAACGCTGTACGATCTGCTAGCATCTCATAAGTATTTTTCGACATCATTTAGTATTGCTTGAAATTGGTTGAACTTTAACACAATAAGGACTTCATGTACTATGGCCTGCTAGTTTTCATTTGAGTTTTGACTGTGTTTATGGTTTAGAAATAAGTTGTCCATTGCCCTTGAATATTTGGGTTCTGATATTTTTTGTGTGGTTTTTACTAAAGCCAGTTACGTGTAGTTTTTTTGTTGTCATTGTAAGAAACAGTAATTCTTAACACGTGCTGGCCTAGCACATGTTAGAAATCCCATAGATATAATGCTGGTTGGAGTACTCCTTGTTGTAGTTGTTTGCTTAGAGTACTAAAAGATGAGGAGTCTTTGATATAGCCGTACAATGCCTAGTATTGCTTTCCTAACCACTAGTCGCCTCATGACATACCTAGTCATGATGCATATGTTGCATAGCCTGTAGAATTGACACATCACTTGAAACTTCAGCAATTCAGCTCACACCTCTTTCTCTCTGCCTGCTCCTTGCTTCATCACCCACATGCATCACATGTTGGTATGGTCCAGCTTGCTCCATGTGTTGCATCATCTTGGCCTCAAAACTGAATGTCACAATAGCCATGCGCTTGCAGATTCATTGTACATGGGAGGCCCGTGTTCCATATATTTGACATAAAATACAGAGTTGTGGCTGAGAAAAGCAACCGTTGACATCTAAAATCTCCTGATAATGATGTATCTTAGTTTAACATTAGTGAGGCATTGGCATTTCTGAACAGATTATACGACAATTTCCTCCATGTGTGGAAATCTATTCTTTATTTGGTGATTTTATCTCTGTTTTGCTAACTTAGGGATCGGCACTCCTATTCGGCGAGGATTGGGCGGGATATCTATGTTGAAATGGTCACCTAGTGGAGATTACTTTCTCTCAGCAAAGTTGTATGTTCCTGAACCTATGCATGTTTTGATATTTGATACATCATTAAGTTTGTTGAGTAATGACTTGCTCCTTTGTAGTGACGGGACGTTCTATCTATGGGAGACAGTGACATGGACATCTCAACCATGGTCTTCAACTAGCGGCTTTGTTACGGTAAGTGAAATGTTGATCACATATCTGCAAGGCTGCAAAGGTCTTTTTGGTTAAATTGTGAATTGGTATTTTATCAGAACATTGACTTAGCTACATTTTCACTATGTGTTTACTTAATAGATGTATCACTGGACTGTAAGCCATCATGCGAAATGGTCTGTTATTAAAAATCAAGTGAACTGGTGCCTATATTAGCTCTAAATCTACTTGAGTACATGACTTTATTTTGCCTGTATACTTTTATTTGCTGCAGTAATTAATTGACATGAATACAATGGCCATCTTGATTAGTAGGTCTATCTCTGTTCAACTCTGCTAAGGGTTACTGGCTAGATTTAAATAAAGTTGGCACTAAATTAGTTTGAGATAGAAAGTCTTTAATGGTCAAGGTTGTCTAATTTGGTTGTATTCTGTTAGTGTATGTGCTTACATTTGAGGGTCTCTGTGATGACTGTAACATATGTTATTCTCCTGAGGTCATTTCATAATTTGTTTTTAAGAGAAAGAAGCGTTTAAATGATTTTATTACAGGGAGCAACGTGGGATCCCGAAAGTCGTATGATTTTGCTTGCCTTCTCCGGGTCTTCTACATTGGGCTCCGTTCATTTTGCAACAAAGCCTCCATCTCTTGGTGCGTAAATTTTTCTGCTTTCTGCTTTCTGCTTTGTGATTTTTGTATTTTTATTTTAAATTTTAGTAACAATTTGTTTGCTAGCCAATGGATCTATATTCATCTCCACTACCCGTCTAATTTTTATTTCACCTACAGTTGCGCACTTGCTCCCAGTCGATCTGCCAGAAATTGCTAATCTGACGGGAAGGTACGCGTATTAGTATTTTTCAATAATTCTTTTTGAGCCAATTGCATGCGTTTCCTTGTCACCATAGTAAATCCAAGCTGCCACCAGTTCACTACTCACTAGACTACTAGTATTATATGATCTTATGCTCTGTTTGAATAGGAATTCCTAGGTTATTGGATTGTTTCAGATTTATGGATCCGTCCTATGAAAATTCTAGTTGGTGTGCTGTGGATATTTCAGATTAATAGACCTGTCCCAGTTATTATTCTTATTGTTTTTAGATTCTTTGATAATGCTTACTGCAGTGCTTTGCCAAGCATTTTCACTTTCTCACTGTGATCTATTGTAGTCAAAGTATTGAAAAGATAGCTTGGGATGGCTCAGGAGAGCGCCTAGCTGTTTCTTTTAAAGAAGGCGATGAATCATATCGGGGCCTAATTGCCATCTATGATGTTAGGAGAACTCCTCTAATTGCTGCAACTCTATTGTGAGTCTCTCTAACTCATTTATCGTGATCACTTCATTTATTTTTGGGGAGGGGGTGCTGGGTTTATTTGCATTAACGATTTAATGCATGTGTATTTTTTGGGAGGAAAAGCTCCGTTAAGCACTTATTGTTTGGTGACCGTATGACATTTTGACAAGGGGAATGGATTCATTGCATTAACAATTTAAGCATGTGTAAAAGCTCCGTAAAGCACCTCTTAGTGTTTGGTGGCCATATGACAAATCGACAATGGGAAATAAATATTCAAGATATCTGGTTATAAATCTCGCAAGTTTTTCTCCTCGTACTGAATCTTATAAATGCAAAAAGTATGTACTCCCAGTTAAGAAATCGATGAACATTAATGTCATCTTTGCTCAGCTCTTTTGATATTCGTGCTGTGGCTCAGTATTCACACGCAGTGACGAACTGTAGCAGCTATAAACTGCATGCCTCAGTAGTTGCCTAGTTGGTTCCATCTCCCCCTATTGATAATTCCCCGAACCTTCACATTTCTTGGTTTAAACTACTAGGGATCTCGGAAAGTGTTTCAACGGGGGAAGAAATACATCCAGATCTCTTTTGAAAACACAATATAGCATAGAAAAAGATGTGAAATATTCACAATGGTTGTAAGACTTTGAACATACTAGAATCTCTTACATAGATGTTCCACGTAACTACGTAAGTGCTCATAGTAGGCTCTTATTAGCAAGCCAGGCACAAATGTCTTGAAGATGGTATTTTTTTTTGAGAAGAACATGTACAAATGGACACTTGGAGGTGCTCTGCAAAGTGGTCCCAGTAAGGTAGAGCAAAATTTAGTGTTCTTTTCTCACAAGGAGGTGTTTTCTTTTGCTCTTGTGGTGCTCTCCATCCAATAAATAGAGATGAACCCCTTTTGAGCTCTTAGAGAAAAAAGCAAAGGAGTGCTAGCTCTTCATGCCATTAGAACATGTCCAATAACAAAATATGGAGGGCACTTGTTTTACACTCTCTCCCTCCCTGAAGAGCAAAAATCAGTTTTGCACCTACAATAGCGTAACTCTACCACTTGCTCTGTGTCTTATGCTTTGGTATGACAGAAGGTATCAAAAGAAACTAAAAACAACATTTTCTTTTACACATCTACTTGATATGACCTTACTTTTAAGAGAATTGCTATCTACCTTCTTTTTTCTCCCTTCTTTTCTACCCTCTCCTCTCATCAACAGTTAAAAATATTATATATTTTGCCTCATCCACTTGCCATACGACCCCATCATATATATTAATTTAACCGATTGTGAGAGGATAAAGGGAGAAGATGGAAGAGAAGGTTGAAGAGAGAAGGTAGATAGCAATCCTCTGAAAACAGTCAAACACATAGGATGTTCCCTCATTTTTTTTCCTTACGTAGAGCATGAAAAGTAAGGTGCTTTGGGCAAAGATCACTACCTTTTGCTTTTCAGCAATAAGGACCACCTTGGAGAGCATTTAAAGAGCTCTTTGCAGATCCCCTATTATAAGAGCATGTACAATAAAGGGATCTCCAAGGTGCGCTTCAAGTTCTCTCCAAGGTGGTTCCTATTGTTTGAGTGGAAAAAAGTAATGCTCTTTGTCCACAATAGCCTACTTTTTAATGCTCTCATTGTGCTCTCCATGGGAAACAATGGAGAGAACCTCTATGTGGTTGAGCCATATCAAATGGATGTGTGAGTCCAAAACTAATTTTTATTTTTTTGAGATCAAATATAAATTTAGTGGGACTCATGTATAAGATAAAGGACATATATGAGAGTTCGCTATTGTAGGTGTAAAATTGGTTTTAACTCTCCAAGGGGACACACTGCAAATGGAGAGCAAAACAAGTGCTCTCCATGATTTGTTGTTGTACATGCTCTAAATGGGAGGGAGTGCAAATGGAGAGCAATACAAGTACTCTCCATAAAATTGTTATTGTACATGCTCAAAATGTTCCTCAATGTGCTCTTCAAATGGTCCCTTTCACTACAATAGGAATTCTCCAAGTGATTCTCATGCGCTCTCCATGGATAAATAGAGGAGCTCTCGGGGAAGAGCAATGAGAGGACCAAATTTGTTGTGTTTTTTTTTTTTAAAAAAAAAATGTGAATGTAAAAAAGATGTAGAATACATTTTTTTGCCCTCCATTTAATCTTCTATCCTTCAAGGGCAAAAATTGATTCTATCTTTATAATAGTAAAATTCTTTATTTGCTTTTTTAGATGCTTTCCGCCGCAAATATTGGACCCATCTTTTTTACGCTTACATTAAAAGAAAGTGTGAAAAGAATTTATCCTCTCACATCTTTTACTTGTAAGAGCCCGCTTAAGATGGAAAACTGTCTCTCCGTTGCTCCTCCCCAATAAAGCTTCTCTCCATGTTTCTTCATGGAGAGCGCATTAAATCACTTGGAGCATGCAAAATAACAAAATATGGAGAACACTTATTTTGCTCTCAGTTTGGCTCTCTCTTTTGAGAGCAAAATTCAATTTTACATTTACAATAGCAAAACTCAATGACATGCTTTCCATCTTATAATTTGGTGTCACAAAGTTTATGTTTAATCTTAAAAGAAATAAAGAATATATTATCTCTCTCACATCTACTTGATAATTTGATATGATATTATGATCCCAGTTTTAAATGGAGAGTAAGATCTCTGTTACTGGGGAAGTGCATAGAGAGTTCCTCTCCGTTTTTTTCCTAGGTGAGCAATAAAGTGCATGATAAAGTAAGCTATTGTGGGCAAAGAGTACTCTTTTTGCTCCTTCCTCCCTTATTGTACATGCACCAACATTTGAGGATGTGAGGGAAGAAAAGTTGCTTAGATTTTTTTTGTTTTTAGTATGTAGATGTAAAAAAGCTGAAACCAAAATTTGAAATGGAGAGCATGTGGGAGAGCTTTGTTATTGTAGGTGTAAAATGAGAGGTTGCATCTGTCCCCTATTTCTTGTTTTTCTGCGAGTAACCTGCTATTGTGATGTATTACTGATGTGTAGTTTTTCCCATGCATCCAGTGGTTTTACCAAAGGGCTGGGTGATAATCCCTAGCCACCTCTTGTTCCTATTTCCTGTTTCTGGTAGTAACCTAGTTTTGTAATGCATTACTGATGTGTTGTTTTTTAATGCATCCAGTGGATTTATCAGAGGGCCTGGTGAAAATCCCAAGCCACTTACGTTTTCTTTTCATGATAAGTTCAAGCAGGGACCTCTTCTTTCTGTGGTATGAATCATTTTCTTTGTTAACTTTCACTCATTCTTGTTTGAGACGATCTTCAGAGTTAAAAGGCGCTGTGACAAAGTTAGCGTGAGACCATTCCACAGTCAACAGTAAAAGAATGGTTAGACTGGCATGAAATGGTTCACTAATAAAAATTGTCACCACGAACAATAAAATGGCTACACAATATTTTAACAATGTGTACAAACTAAAAGGGTTGCTACAAACACACTAGGACTGTCTAATACTGCCTATAAGAATTAGTGATGTACTCCGTATTACATTACATGAGACATACACCTTTTACTTGAACCAATTTAGGGACTTTCTTATCTGAATTCTAATTCTACCGCTTCTGCTGCCTTTATTTTTCAGTGCTGGAGCACCGGTTTATGTTGCACATATCCTCTTCTATTTCGTTCTCATGTTATTCCTTAGTTGAGGTAGGTCTCTTGTATCATCGTATTTCTTTTTTAGTTATCAGTTCTTTTTCGACAGAAACAACTATGAATATGCAATCAGATGCATTTTTTTTAATGAATTTTAGTGCCATACTCTTGCATCCGTCATTCCACATTTCTGTCTGACATTAGTTGATGTTGTAGATTGTTCGCTGGAATTTGTGAAAACTGTTATCTCCTAGTGTATCAAGGATATATCAAATACCATTATGTTGAAGAAATGAAGAGTATGTTAAGGTAATTTGAATTTGTATATGAATCTTGTAGGCATTGCTTCCATCTTGTATTTATTTTCAAAAACCATTGTTTTCTCAAGGTTAATAGTCCTTACGACCAAAGATGAGATAATTGGGTCTTACTTTTTCAAGACGGCTGAAAGACACTTGCTTTCGCTTGCCTTGTTCATCTGAAAAGATGAGATCAGTTGGTCTTCTTGTAAAGGATCGCTTTTTAATCTTTTTTTTTTACTTTAGCAACCAACTGGTTACTAACTTATTGTCCTCACATTCATTCTGGATTGTAGGCACCATTTTGCCAGAACAATATTACTGTCAAAGTAAGGAATAAATGATACATGTCTGATGTCTCCCAGTTGAAGGCGAAACTATGAAACTTGCACAATATAACCCAGAAATTTGCGAAACAAGGCAACTGGCTGTTGAAGGCTTCCTTATATTGCATAACTGTAACTGTATATTTGTATTTTGAACATTTCTTCGGACAGTTGTATTTATTGTTTCAAATTTTGATCCTCAGTAGTCTTTTACTCCGGCTTTTGATCTCGACACTAAACTCTAGGTCTCTAGTGTTACTCAGGTTACCATCTTTGATTAGAGAAGTGCAACATCAATGCCAAGATAAAATTTAACCAACTCAAGAGTTGGGAGTATCAAATTTGAATTACAAGTTAATATATTATAAGTTACAATGATTTTCAATGGTAATGTGAATTCTTTTATTATGAAGCAAGCCATTAGCTTGGTCAAGCTAATAGCTCAAAAATCAAACCGTTAAATGGGGTTGGATTTAACTAGTATGATTTAGAGTAAAATTTGATGTTCCATGTAATAACTTTATGCTATGACAATGGTAAAACCACTATTTTATGTAGCGACTTTGCTATGGACACCATAACACATTTATTTTCGAGTAAATTATCACTAACTTCCTTTTAAAATGTACTTAAAGATGTACTTAAATGTACTTTTAAAATGTCCTTTTAAAATGTACTTCCTTTTAAAATGTACTTAAATAGTTAAATGTACTTAACTTCCTTTTTTGAGTAAATTATCACAATGGTAAAATTTGATGTTCCATGTAATAACTTTATGCTATGACAATGGTAAAACCACTCTTTTAATTTTTTTTTTTAAAATTACACCCAAAATATTACAAAAATTTAAAAATTGCTCCCTAACCCATATTTTTGTATTTTTATGACAAAAATGCCCCTTATTTTTTTTATTTCTCATACGATTATCGAACTCCATTACAAATTTGTCCACCCTTCTACAGCATAAGGATTCCACGGTCAACCACCAC
>JAOWBH010176181.1:0-10325 GCA_028566215.1 Silene coronaria
ATATTAGAGGAGTTATTATATTAGTATGTTTACAAAATGATTAGAAATATTGGAAAGTGGAAACTGATTGGATTGGTGACCTAGGTCGTGACATTTTGCTTGGGAGGGTTGAAGTGGGTCAAGATAAATAAGGTGTGATTAAGAGGAAAAATATTGGTGACCCGATTAACTTGACCTTCTGCTTGGGGATGGTCTTAATTAAGACGGTTTTAGGTTCTGTTTGGTAAAACTAACTGAAAAGGTTCTTGAAATCTAAAAAAGTAACTGAAAACTGAAAAATTAACTGAAAGAGGTTATGAGGTAACGGATAAATTAGCTGAGCAAACTGAAAATGTAGCTGATTTTGGTGGAATGACGTAAATGATATATAATAATTATTTGATATATAACAGATTGAAAGCGCAAAAAAGGAAAATAAACTGAAACCGGGTATCTGAAATCTCAAATGCTACTCTAGGTAGAATTTTATTTTAGATAACTTATTTGGGCAAATAAGCTACTTGTCAAACAGGAAAATAAGCTACCTGGAATTTTTGTAAAAAAAACTACTTCAATCAAAACTACCAAAAATGTCTTGTCAAATAGAGCCTTACAATGTATAACGAGCTTATAATATCTTATATGTATCTAATTTAGTGACGATAGTAACAATTAATAAATGAAATACACAAAAATTCTAAGGTTGTCGTACATTACAAAAATAATATTATTCGATTATTTATAATTCATGTATATTACATTTATACTAACGTATGGTGACACCTTCAAAAAAATATAAGTAGTTCTTCTTAACATAGTTAAATGAGAAATTTCTAGGTAAAATTGATTATTACTTGAATTGATATTATAAAGAATATGTTCATCTAAAAATGCAATTACAAAACATCATTAATAACAAAGTCTGATAAAACGTGCTAATTGTAAACTGATTTCGCAACTTGCTTCTACAAATGTTAATAATTTGTTGTTTATCGAACAAGGCCTAGTGTTACATAAGATGACAACGGATTTGAGTTGGTCTCCTACAAGAATATACTATCTCATATGAGATACTCATTAATAAATATCAGTGCTCGTTATTTTCAAAAAAAAAAAAAAAAATATCAGTGCTCGCAAGTTTTAGATAAAATTTTCGATTTTTCCCGAGATTGTCTTATAGCATTATTTGTTCGCCTCCACTAACCTCAAATCTTGGCTCCGCCACTGCTGGCCATTATCGGCGACCGCCTCCGCTGAAAAATGAAAATCTCGCTAGTTTTAGTTAAAATTTCCGACTTTTTTTAAAGATTGTCTTATAACATTACTTATTCGCCCCCACTAACCTCAAATTCTAACTCCGTAACTACTGGCTATTATTATATATATTTGTTGTTATTTATATGTCAAGTTGTTTTACATAGTTAGGATGATTGGGTGCCTTATACGCATGGCAAAATGGAAGGGGACAATGAGACAATCACATGGGGTACATTGAGTGATTAGGGCATGCATGTATGTATTTGCATGCATCAATTATTTTTTATTGGAGATGATTTGTGATACAAGATACCATGATTCTTGACCACAAGCCATTTCATGAGAGTGTTTTAGTGTTAATCATTATATTTAATTTATTTATTTAATTGCTTTTTATTCGTTAATTACAGATAATTAGCCCTAGTTTTATAGATCAGGCATGCTTAAGTGTGCTTGACTAATTTGGTACACTACAATTATGAAGTTAATATAGGTTTTGTGTAAGACGGTTTTTTCTTATAGTAAAATCGTTTTTTATTTACCAAATTAGAGAAAAAAAAAAGAAGGGTATTGGTAACTAATTTCCCAATAGAATTAAACAGGAGACGCTTTTACAATAACGTTAATATAAAACCATAATAGACGAGTGTAAAACAATTAATTATAGACGAGTATTTGTGATAAACTGTTAATCATGTAGACTTGATAATTATTGTTTGACATGTGAAGGATTTAGGATTCCTCATACCTAAAAGGGGGAGGGGGTGAATTAGGTACGCTTTTAAAATTTTTCCACTTAATCTTTATTGTCTTAAAGAAGGTTTCCTCAAACTTATTCTCAAAAGAATTGGAGAGGTAAACATATAAGATCAAACTATCTTAGATAAGAGAATAAGAAATTTAAATGCAACAATAAAGGACTGTATCACTTGAAGACTTAGAAGTTTTTGCAAAAGACTTTGAAAAACTCTTAAACTCTTTGAAAAAATATTTTGCAAAACCAGTGAATATTTCAGCAAAAAGTCTTGGCTTTGAAAGGGAAGAAATGATCTTATTTATAGAGGAATCTTGGAGGAAGGTGTGACTAGGTGACCTTCCTTGGTCATCACCCAAATCACCTTTTAAAATGACAAAGAGAACAAGACAAGGGGATTTGTAAGCCAAAAGGACCGTCACTTTCAAGAAAGATGAGCAAGGAAGGACAACAGAAAAAAGACAAGTTTGGAAGCTAGAAATGGAAGGAAATTTTCCTTCTACTTTCATAAAACAAATTCACCCTTTTCACATTTTGCACTTACTTCCTTTTCAAAAGATGCCAAGAGCATTTAAATAAGAATTTTCTTCACAAAATTTTCTTCACATATTTCAGAAAGGGATTTCATAGTTTTTCAAGGAAAAATTAATCAAGGCTTTGAAAGAGAAAACAGAGATTTAATTTGGCTGACTCAAGTGATACGGACAACAGTGACAATCACAGGGACTGTTGCATATTTTCATATTTTCCTACCTTTACATTAGATGACACATTACACCACATCTTCTTTGGCAGTAATCTTCGACAAATCTTGACTTAATCTTGCTAGAGGAGTTATTCAATCCTGAAGATTTAAACTTGACAATCAAATGTTAAATGGCATTGTCATCATCAATCAAAAGTCTCAACACATACCCCAGTCGAACCAGAATTAGAATACACTGAAGCAGTAGGCAAGCTCAGGACGGCTGTGAAAAAGATAGATACAAGTTATTTACCAAAGATTAAAACAGGAGAGTGTTTCCTTGAATTACAAAACGCTTACGAGATCATTTCTAAAGGGGAGGGAGACTTTTGCTGGATTAGTAGCTTGATTAGTTTTCCATTGTATGAGGTTGATTTTGGCTGGGGCACACCTCTATGGGTATCTGTGGCAACACTACCCTTTAAAAACTCTGTATTTTTTATGCCCACTAGGTGCGGACAAGGAATTGAAACTTGGATGAATATGCTTGAACATGATGCAGCAACGCTTGAAGAAGATCACGAGTTCCGTTCACTTGCATCGTCCATTATTCGAGCGTAACTATACTGTGCTATAACTGTAGTGTGTCTTCTATCCAATTAACTTGTGTTTACCCGAAAATAAATTCATGTATTCACCATAGTTACAAATACCCGGATCATTATATATGCCATTTGTATGTGTGGAAATGTATTGAATAATAAGATATCATCTTTCTAAGTACTACTCAGGTCGTACATTATAAGCAAGTGACGACATCGGTCATAACCAAAGTTATCGTTGCTAGCACTTTTATCAGGACGTATTTTGACGGTTTAAGTGCATCTTTGAGTACGTAATGGGTCTACCACCCTGAAACCAAACCCAAAACGCAGTTGGGTTGAGTAGCAGAGTTCGACATCCAGAAGCGATAATAGACATAGTGATTATATATTCTACGCATGCAGAATGGAACATGCTTGATAATTAAGTGAACAGGCAAATCAAAACCTATTTCACGGAATTCAGCCGATGTGAATCAATACATCCATTGAGAAACTAATTTAAGAGAATCATGTGGATGAAAAATGTGATTTTCTGAATATTATTTACCGTAAGACATAAATTTCTGTTTTAAATATACAACCTTTAATACCAGTACAAAATTAAAGAGATATGTCGTATTCAGAGGGGATTCAAATCTTCAAATAAAGGAAAATAACAAAGCCGAACAGAACACTCTTCATAGGATTAGATTGATTTTGAGTATTAAACTGCCTGCGTGCGATTTGCAGGCATTGCATAAAAATATATATGTGACGCGACCGCTTGTAATCAGTATTCAGGAACGAACTCGAACACTGAAAGGATTGACACAAGTTTAAACAGCTTGCGACCTACTGGATTCGAATAAAAAAAGAAATACACGGAAAAAAAATAAAAATAAATCAGGATGCTATCTACAGCTTGTAATCAAGATACACAAACTAAGCCGGACTTGATTTGCAGGCATGAAATAAAATATAAACAATTTCATTGATTGGTACGGTATTATTTGGAAGAATCATAAAGTTGATTCATCTAAAATAAAACGTGTTTTGTTAAATGAATGATTGCTTATAAATTGAGATTTATGCAATACAAAGTGAAATACAAGAGCAAAAGAGGGAAAAAAAAAACTTATCTTTCTCGAAAATATCTATCAAAATGGCAAAAATCAATGTCGAGATTAAATCAAAAGACATGATCAAGCCTTTTTCTCCGACGCCAAATCACCTTAAGACCCTCCAACTCTCCTTAATAGACCAGTTTGCACCTCCTGTCCACCCTCCTTGCATATTATTTTACCAAGCTAAACTTAGCCATTATATCAACTCCCAAACTACAACATTGCTCAAAAACTCTCTCTCTAAGACATTGGTTCAGTTCTACCCACTAGCCGGAAGGATTGAAGGCAACTTATCAATCAATTGCAACGATGAAGGGGCACAGTACTATGAAGCCGATGTTTTAGAAAGCCTAGCAGAAGTTATAGCAAATCCTGATCCGGGGGAATTATTAAGGTTATTACCCTTTGCACCCCTTAGCACTAACAAGAGCATAGTAACCGCGGTCCAAGTGAACCACTTTTCGTGTGGCGGTCTGGCTATAAGTATATGCATTTCGCATAAGATTGCTGATGCAGCAACCTCTGCCGCTTTTATTAACGCTTGGGCACTTAATGCTCGAGGTGTTTCCAGTATTGATCAAACGAAATTGGTTTCATTTGATTCGGCATCATTTTTTCCTCCCCTGGACCTGAATGGGATCTTTGACCTTGAGGGTGCCATTTGTAAGGAAAAGATTGTGACGAGGAGGCTAATTTTCAACAAGGAGAAGTTAGATGAGCTGAAAAGTCAATGTGATAATGACGGGCGACTAGAGAGTCCGGCAACAAGAATGTCTGTAGTTTCTGCCTTCATTTGGAAACAGTTCATTAAGATTGCGAAGGCTAAGCCAACGCCCATCAAGATTTTTGGTGCTTTGCAATTCGTAAACTTGAGGACAATAAAGAAGTCACCCATCCCAGAGAACTACTGTGGGAACCTTTTCGTCTCCACATTAGCGCATACCCCAGTGGAACCAGAAATAGAAAACGCGGAGGCAGTAGGCAAGCTCAGGACGGCTGTGAAAGAGATCAATACGAGTTATTTACCAAAGATCAAAACAGGAGAGTGTTTTGGGGAATTAGCAAAATTCAATGAGATGGTTTCGCACGGGGAAGCAGAAAGTTGTGCATTTAGTAGCTGGATTAGATATCCATTGTATGAGATTAATTTCGGGTGGGGTAAACCATTATGGGTATCTACAACTACATTACCATTCAAAAATATGGTATGTTTGTTACCCACAAAGTGCGGACAAGGAATTGAAGCTTGGATGAATGTGCTCGAACATGATTTTCACATGCTTGAACAAGATCACGAGTTTCATTCACTCGCAGTGCACAATATTCGAGCAAAACTGTAAGAAACTGATAGAGTACCATAAGAGAAGGGAATGAAATCAAGAAAGGAATACATAGTACTTTATTAAAACAAAAGCTCAAGCTTTGTTATCGGAATAGTATCTTAAAAAATTAAATAACTTTGTCATGTATTCAATCAACATACTTAAAAATCCTCTTTTATCTTTTGAGTTTCAATGTACCTATCATTTATTTATAAAGATTAAAGATAGTGTTTCTTATTTCCACATTAAAATCTACGAGTGAATTGTAAATGGAAAAGAACTCCTCCCGTCCCGATCAATTTGGCTAATCTTTGGTTTTGGCACAAATACTAAGGAAAAATGAGGGGCCAATTATTGAATGATAGGTGGATCAAATTAAGTGTGAGGATCGATCAAATTGCCCATCAAAGGTATTCTCAAAATAGAAAGATAAACAATTGACTGAGACACCCAAAATCAATTAAAGAGGCAGATAAACAAATCAGCACATAAGTTTGTCTGGAAAGAAAACTCTATAGATAATCAAACATACTAAAGCTCAGAGCTAATCCGATGAAGAAACGAGTCATAAGAATAAAATAACGACTAACCTTTGTGCCGAAGTATCTGATCGTTGTTCTCGATAAGTGATACTATCACATTAGAGTCCCATAATTTGTCCACGCCCAAAATCCCCCAAGTAAGTTCAATGGTAGACTCCACGAAAGTAGATTGGTACGGAGTATTGTTACCTTAGAAGAACCATTGACTTCACTGTTGTAACGGACAGATACGAGAAAACAGATAAAGAACAGTAAGAACAAAACACACAGATTTACGTGGTTCACCAACGATGTGTTAGCTACGTCCACCAGGCAGAAGGGAGAGAGTTTTATTATATGTGAGGAAACGGAATACAGAATACAGAACGGTGATATGCATAACTGCTAGGTTGAGGGTTAGAGATTTTATATAGTACTCTCTAATACCCTAATACAGATGACCTAATTAAGGCCCCGAACAGAACACATCCCAATAACAGATTCCCGACTAGTCGTTCGAAGCGGCAACGACTAGTAAACCAGATTCAAGGCATTAATCCAACATTCACAATTTTTAATAATGTTAGTTTGCAATAATTTTTCAAAAAAATAAATCTATTTTCTCAGGTGATTGTACGCATATAAGTTGAGATTCTGCCTAGAGAAAAAAAGCCGTCTATCTTCTTCGAAAAAATTACCAATCAAAATGACAAAAATCAAAGTCGAGACAAAATCAAAAGACATGATCAAGCCTTTTTCTCCAACACCAAATCACCTTAAGACCCACAAACTCTCCTTTATAGACAAGTTTGCACCTCCTGTTCTCATGACTTTTATATTCTTTTGCCAAACTCCATTTAACCATCATAATAATAATAATAATAATAATAATAATAATAATAATAATAATAATAATAACTCCCAAACAATCATCAAATTGCTTAAAAAGTCACTCTCCAAGACATTGGTTCAGTTCTATCCACTAGCCGGAAGGATCAAGATAGCGTATCAATCAACTGCAACGATGAAGGGGCCGAGTTTTATGAAGCTGATGTTTTAGCTAACCTGTCAGACGTTATAGTGAATCTAGATCCAGAGGAATTAATAAGTCTATTACCCTATCCACCTGTTAGCAACAGTAGCATAGTAACGGCTGTCCAAGTCAACCGTTTTTCATGTGGCGGTATGGCTATAAGAGTATAAGTACAAGTGTGTGCACACTACGCCAAATCTGGACTTTAATAACGAGCAAAACACAACGGTTTACTACATATAATAACGTTATTTAGAGTACCGTTGTCAAATTATTGGCGGAAACCTCATGCGCGTAATTTACTCATGATTTTTACAACGGTTCTCAAAAGAAACCTTTGTTATAGTATTTAAAAACGGTTCACAGTACATCCGTTATAAAAAGTGTGACAAAAGACAGCGGTTATGGGAAGAACCGTTGTAAAAAATGTGACAAAAGACAACGTTTGTGGTAAGAACCGTAGTAAAAGTGTGACAAAAGACAACGGTTGTGGGAAGAACCGTTGTAAAAAGTGTGACTCTCGCTTATATGTTCCTTTTACGCTTATTCAAACCCCTTCGACTCAGCTTTCCTAATAACCCTTCGACACAAACCCTTTTTCTCGCAAATCCTCTCTCTTAGCGCCGCCGTCATTATGTTTGTTTTACATAATCTTTATATCACAAACTCTCACCTATTTTCTTTTGATCTCGCTCTTTTATAAATTATTGATGATGTATTTACAATGAATCTTGTTCTTGAAGGTTTAATTTAGTGGATTTATAACTTTGTTTAGCAAGGGTAGCAACCACTAAAAGGAATATTATCCACATGTTAGATTATAAGTTTTTTTATTTGATTTCACGGTTTGTTATGTGTTTTTATGCTAATTTCCTAAGGTACGTGTTAACTTTGGTTAGTAAATGTGTTTGATTTCAAGCTAAGTATATTTTTAGTGATAATTATGTTATACTCTCCAATTCATCTAGATCATTACATTTCATTGAAATATTATTCACAAAATTCTAAAAATGTAAAACTCAGCTGGGTCAGTGTTTATATATTTTGTTAACACCCAATTATTTTTATTGTCATTTTTTGTAGTATTCAATTAAGGGAACCATTAATACCTATTCGGGATAACAAAAACGCAAAGGGGCTCATGTTTGACGTCGAGCTCATCGAGGTGAGGGACTTGTAAAAATGTGAGGAAGTAAGTATTTATATAATAATAAAATGCAAAAGTAGATAGGTATGTAATAATGTACAATTTTTATCGATATGATGTTATGTGACGACATATGTATTATGATCTTACAATGTATGTTATTTCATCGTGTATCACTAGATATGTTGTTGTGTAAATAGGTATGTTCATCTTGTATAGAGACTAGTGTATTTAGAATTGACATTTATGTAAAAATTAGACTATTGTTTTGATGCTAGAATAAATGTTTTTAAAAGATTTGTGTAGCAATTTCTCTTTGTGCGTGCATTCTGTGTATATAGAGATGCTGAGATGCTATGGAAATATAATAGGTTAGAGAAGGTGATAATAATGAATATTAGTCGATTAATGGAAATTATACAAAGCTACGTCAAAGCAAAAAAAAGAGTTCAGGGGCAGAAGTCAGCCTAGAACAGGCGCATCAGTGGATGTAAGGCGGAGCACCCATTGCGTCGGTCTTGGGAAGGGTTCTGACTGTGAAAGTCAGACTTGAAAACCGTCATTGTTCATTGGTGATTTTAGTCGATTATTTACGTTACTAAATCTCAAAGTAATTGCTTTAACATGTTTTAAGGTGCAAAGATTGTTACAAACTCTTCAATGTTGGATTTGATGCATCTAAAAGTCGGATTAAGAACAAAAAATGGATTATGAATTCGAATTAAACAAATTACAAACCAAGGTTTATTAATAAGGTCGAATTAGAAACTAAAATTCAGATTAAGGAATGAAAACAAGATATAAACATGTACAAAGGTCAAATTTGAGAGATTCAATATGGAAAATAGAAGCTCACAAACCCGAATTTGAATTTATTGACAAAAACCGGTTAATATTGATTATAAACGATTCAAGTCGAAAAGGATTTGTTGAAAAACAATTTGGAAACCTAAGTTTAAAAGGATTAATGAAATAAAGGAAGAAACTGAAGAAAATAAAATAAAGAACGAAACAATCACAGGCCTGAGGAGGAAGAAAGAAGAATAACAGTTGAAAGCTGCTCATGGAAAAGACGCAGTAAGGGTTGCGTCTTCTCTAGAAGGCTCATCATGTGATGCGATTCTTCCCCTCGTCAGATCTTAGCTGTTTTGTCAAAATAGTTTTGAAACTTGGTTTTAATGAAAGATTAAAAGACGGTTTTGGCACTAATATGACATACGACGTAAATAAAATACAAAAATAACAAATACAACATTAATTGGGATTTTACACCCTCAGACTTACATGTTAACGATGCGAGATTTAAAAAAAAACATCAATTTAGTGGTAACTCGACTCGATTAATGCATATATAAAGATGTCCTTGAATTAACAAGGAAAAAACAAGTTGATTAATGTTAATTAAAGTCGGTGTGTAGTGGTGAAATTGGTCGGTCATGCAAAACGTGACGGGTACCCAAAACAATTAAGGCTAACGTGGCTGAGTAGATTAGGCACGTTGTTGTTGATAGCAAAAGCAAGTGGTCTTAGAATGAAAAGGGAGAAGAGAAGGGTGGACACCCGCGTGAAAAATATGGGCTATTAAGGCCTCAATTATACTAAACACGAGGAAAGGTTTAGGAAAAAAGATCCGGCGAAAATCGGAAATAAATACGCCGACTTTGATTCTGGCCCTGAAAAACATCCTGGCGAAGAGGCGCAGCAGTTGGTGCGTCCCTTTGAAGAGGCGCACCTATTATTGCGTCCTCACTCGGGCGATTTTCTGCGCAGTCTGTTGTATTTAAGGCGTAACTTTCTCTATAAGACCGGATTTAGGTGATATCGGTGGCGTTAGAAAGCTAAAGGAAAGATCTAGAACTTTACCTCAAATAAGCCAGACCCTAAAAATTCATTATCATGTTGTAGAATGGGCCTAAACA
>JAOWBH010176192.1:0-10323 GCA_028566215.1 Silene coronaria
ATTGAGTAGTTGCATGTATTATACTTGTTTTAATGTTTTTATATGATAATTGAATTTGTATATTTCGAAATTATGAATTACGATATTTTTAGATTAATAAATAATTGAATTTTGTCAAAAATTAGTATTGGCCGAGAATATGTTATAGTATGTGTCGAAATTTGTATATATTGTTCATATTAATGTCTTTAATAAAACTTTAGCAACTTTAAGAATCTGTCTATCGGTTTGTACAATTTATTTCGCCAATTTAAATTACTTATCTTAGAAAAGTTTAAGAAGAGACTCATGTTTATTCCAAGTTTAGAGTATTCATGAAAAATTTCGTAATTTTGACCCTGTCGTTTGTTCACAATAAATTATTTATGAACAGCTCGATAATTTACTCGCGAATTTGACAGTTGCTTAAAGATTATTTCGAAAACCTATGTAATACTTTGAAATTGTTCTGGATCTTTTTCGCTCATAAAATTTTGAGTGTCTAGATGATATAAGAATTTTATTTTGCCCCAAAATATGTTTTTAAACCCATTTTATGAACTGATACTTTTCGGGTGTCGGTTTCTGACAGACATTAAAGATCATTTTATAAACCCATTTAATGTTCATATTTTGAGAATAGTTTACCAACAAAAGTTCTAGCCGAGAGTCTTAGGAATCCAATTCAATTGGCCTTGCATCATTTCAATTTTTCTAGAATTATTTATGATTTTTATAGCAGGCCTGTTCCATTTTAGAATACCGATAATCTTTGTTTGTTAATGTTTAACCCTGTTTCGGTCATGGGCCATTATTAAATGAGTCGAACTCCTAATTTAAGTATCTCTTATGAATAAGTATGACTTTTTATATAATAAGTTAGGATATATGTCTCAAGGCATATTAATAACTATTTTAATATAACTTCTATTTTTATGAAGTTTCTATTTTAAGAATATTTCTATTTTAAAAAGATTCTATCTTTGGAAAGTTACTATGTTTGGAAAGTTTCCTTTTTAGGAAAGTCGGTTAAAATGATACTCCACTTATGAGAGAAGCCTTTAAATAATGAATACCATTTGAAATGGATTTGAATAACTTATGGAATAATTAAAGTGTAAGGTTTAGAATAGTAAGCTAGGGTATTTTGGACATGCTTTAAAGGTAGCCTCTGAGCCAGATGCTTGAGTGTTGTATCTTTGACATGCATTAAAGGTAGCCACTGTGCCGGATACTTGTGAGTCGTGTCTTGGAAATGCTTTAAAGGTAGCCTCTGAGCCGGATACTAGTGTGATGTGTTTTGGACATGCTTTAAAGGTAGCCTTTGAGCCGGAAACATTTGTTTCGTACGTTGGACATCCTTTAAAGGTAGCCTCTGAGCCAAAGTACTTGTATTTATTTACAAATTTTGAGTTTTCGAAGCTAATTTGGCACTTCGGTACTTTATTATATTCCGATTGAAATTCTACTAAGACACTAAACGAAATTCCATAGAAAGAAATTATATGTTGATATTTATTTGTTTACTCTATCTTTTGAATAATGTGTTTTGAAATGCTTATTAATAATTTATGTTTTAACATATATTGATATATTAATGTTTTAAGCTTTAAATTATTTTGATGTATTAGCATTGCTTATTTATTCTTGATGAAATATGGCAGGGAGAACGCCTAATTGTTACTCCCCACTGATTGTGGTTGTTATGTTTATAACATGATAGGTTTTGGTTTGCTGGGATTCGAGTGTGAGCTAGCGAGTAGTAGAGATCCTACTCTTTTGTTTCCATTTTATTTTTTTTACTAAAAGTGACAGTTTTACTGACTTACCTTTTTGGGAATGCTTTCCCGAGGATTATTTATTATTAATCCGAGTTTTTATTTCACATAACTTTTCATTATGTATTTAATCCCATTCGACAGTGTTTCCACCACTGTTTTGCACTAAATTTTATAGGGGATTACACAAGGGAGTGATTTAGGGAGTTTTTGGGCGTTTCTTAGGGTGGTTCAGTGTGAGAGAAGGGAATGGTGTTGAGGCGTTGGAGCAGTGGTTGCAGGCGAGTTTCGTCGCTGGTGGTGGTTGTACAGTATGCAGTTGAGTGCGTCTGGTGGTGGGGGTGGGTGGTGTGTGTGTGTGTGGAAAAGGCGGTTGTGTGGTGTTGTGATGCACGGTTTGAAAACCGTGAGGGATGAGTGTGTTATCTTGGTTGTGACTTGTCGAGTCGGGTTGTTATATTTGAGACGGGTTTGATTATTAGTTTGACTTAGTAATTCATCCATATTAAGTTACGTAATTGAGTTAGTTTGATTCCATTTTGAATCGTGTTTTATTTATGTAATCCTTCTCGGCACACGGTTATAATAATTAATAATTCGTTAAAATTATAATTTATACATTTAAAAGAAGTTATACACTAGTACAAAAATATTTATTAGCGGCGCCAGATAAGGTGCCTTTTGCAGCGTTTTTGATGTAGCAGCATATAAGGGGGCCGCAAATAGCAAAGTTATTTGCGGCGTTTAAAAAATGCACTAAAATACCTTAAATAAATTTAGCAAGTATACTAAATTCATACATCAAATAGAAATAAAACACATACAAACTCTAAAACTAATTATAAGGGCACTAAAATACAAAATTAAAAAGTAACTTAAGTTTGATCTCAAGCTTCTAAAACTTGAAGAGAACAATTAATTCCATAGTATACTACGGCTAACAAGGACTCTTGAGGAGAACACATCTCTTGCCTCCTTCTATGTTGCTGTCGACTTTGTTCTCGTCGAGCTACACACATAAAGAAACGCACAGTGGTAGAAAAATATAAATGCACCTGATACCAGATTGAATTTGAACAAGCAATTTGAACACCAATAAATAGCACCTGATTTTGAGCATATCAGCCACCATATACACGATTACCTCAAATATAAGTTATTTAAGATATGGAGAATGCTAGATATTATAGTGTCAAATGCAGGTACGCTAGATCATTTGAAGATTCGGATTAACGCAGGTCATAATGAAGAAAATTAGGGAATAACTCAGAGTATGACAAGAGGTTTGACTTGAGATAATATACACTAGTAGAGGGGCAAAGATATATGTGGTCAGGACATCAAATAGTTACAAGTTAATCATGAGAGTAAACATATAATGAAAACCAATACCTGATGACCCTCTCTAACAAGGACTCTTGAGGAGATCTACCAATTAATCGAGTACCGCCTATTATTAGAACTTCCTTAGCACTTGCTGTCAGTCTGTCATATGTAATGCTCCTTTTGGTTACACTACATTCCTTTTTAACAGCAGCAACACACTTTGATATCAGACCAATTGAACTAAACAATGATCATAACAATGAATGTAGACATTTTAACTAAATTTTCACAAACTAAATAGATTGATGGTCATAGTTGACATTGTCGAAGAAGCATATAAAAGTCATTATTCTTGTTGGAATGTAGACATTTTGCTAACTAAGGGAGCGTCTGTTGTGACACCATTTTAACGAATGCTGACAGATTTTGAACCTGATAATGAGTAGAGAAAGAGCGCATATTTGAACCGAGTTTGTGAGTCTGATGACCGATGCCATTGAAGTCAAAAGAAAAAGAAGGATGAAGAAGAGACGGAGAAGTGAAAGACAACTTAAACGACCTAAGCATAGAAATTGTGAAATTTGAAATAAGATAGCAATACCAGGGCAGTTAGCATTATTGGAAATAATTCTACATTTTAGAGGGATTGGATGAGAAAAAGTAACTAAAAGAATAGCAAAAACCAGACAGCTCGAACTTGACCCAGTACTGTGCTTTAGTAAAAGTGTCCATCAGACCGTAATCTACAATTGAACAAAGCCAATGGATTTTCATTATTAATACCTTAGTTTTATATACTGAGCTCAGGACCCTATTTTCAGTGGCAGTTGCAACTTTTTTCCTTAAATATCAGCCACGATGAAGGCTTCCGAGTATAAACTAAAGCGTTACTCCCAGTATTCGTTTAGATTCACTTCATTTTCCTTTTTAAGACATTGTTAATCCTTATATAATTAATCCCTTAATAATTACTCTCATCCCGAGCAAGCCCTTAATCCTTATATATAACTTCTCTATAGGCCGGGGCTTACTATCAAGTTTATAGATGTTTAAGGCGTGTAGCAATGAAGGTAATAATTCAGAGAAAAAAAGGGCTGATGTATTGAAAAGTAGTTTTCATGTTTGTAAATTTTTCGTCTTGTATGCTCTTCTCTTATGATGTTAGTGTACATACAATAATAGAAAATTAGTCAAGTACCTTTAAAAATATTGTTCATAACACAATTTATGTCCAATGTACACCATCTTCTCGTTATTCTACTAGTGGAATAATCTTCTTGTTATTCTATCCTCGCCCTCCTGTTTCTCCTTACTTGTAATCCCAAGCCTATACCCTATTGCCCATATCCCTCACAACTACCCAGATGTTTGTCAGATCTAAGCATTTGGTCCAAAGCAAACATAAACCCTAAAAATTAACAATGCAATTACCATAGAGCTTCTAAATTGTCTAAATTGTCAGAGTACTGATCGAACCTATAGATGCTCTTCTAGTTCGTAGCTTAGTTAGCTATCTTGACAATGCATCTACTGCTGCCTCCATCTAAGACATATTAGTTGACTTTACGGTGGATCCTATTTCTTCGGCAACTTGATCAGAATTTGTAACATCCTCTACAAAAAAATTCAAGTACAAGCACATTAGCAATCATATATTTTAAATTAAACAGACAACCTATGGTTTAACACAATGATTTACCACAGAGCTTCTAAATGAATTGACATTCTATCTGACTTTATGGTACCGCCATTTTAAGTACGCCTTAACTATGTTTAGAAGGGACAGCTGTGTAAATTTGACTCGGGCAAGGGTGTTGGACATGGAAACATATCCAAGTTTTATTTCATTAAAAGCTGATAAAAACACTAACAATCTTACGGATTAAACATCAGCTTCCATGAATTTATTACCGAAAAAATTATAAGTTACTGTCTTCGTGTCACTTGAGTCGAAATTATTTCTCTTCTCTTACATTCCATACATTTGCAAAATTGATAATCCATACATAATACATTTGTAAAATTGATAGTCCCTCCACTTCACGCATCTATTGCAATAATATTGATAATCTTCCATGTATATAATAATGCTGCTAACAATTGCCCTCTTACCTTTCGCAACTCCTGGTTGATTATGAAATTTCTTGCACGCCAAGGATTTCTTCTGAAAAAAGAGAAGGAAGAGTAGGGGTAAAAAGGGACACCCTAACTAGATAGAAGCAATAAAAAATGCTGCCCTTTCATGGATCCACCAGGATATATGAAATTTATCAACGATCCCAAAACATACACAAAACTGCATTTTATGGCTTCTCAATTCAACTACATAAGATTAATTATGATAAAAAGTCATTTGAATTCACATTCAGTTTTGCAAAATTCAGTGTTCAATTCAGTTCAAGGAACAAATTCGGAGGTCATACTGTCGTAGTACCATACTGAATCCACATAGAAAGCACTCTGACAGTCTAGTTCTCGACCATAATCCTTCACTAGGAACTTGTCTCACTAGAACGATAGGCTGTCCAGATCTTGCGTGCAAATAAAGTTAAAACTTTAATGTTTCAAGATAATGTTTGAAATACATACATACTTTAAATTATGTGGTTTCAAATGCACACATGTAAAGAAAAACTTTACTTACTAGATCAAAGTAATGACGTAAATGTTAGTGAAATGTTAACCTATACCTTTATTTCATCAACAGGACAATAAAAAATATCTAAAAGAATTATTTTAAACATTTTGTGTAAGAACTTACTCTTTCCATGGAGATAAAGGCAAAAGGCAAGAATATGCCTTATCTTAGTCTTCTTGTGAGATAACTTACTCCCTGTATACTTTCCTGCAACCTGTAAGAATTATTTAAATATTTTGTTCAGTTAAACAACGGTTTAGCAAATTCTTATTCTATACAAAGACGAAAAAATATGGCTTGCGGTTAAGCTTTACTATGTAATATGATTTTCTCAACTAGTATCTTCATCTGTGAGAAAAATAATCATTCAAATTTAACAAAGCACTTGAGTTGCCTGAGTCATTCCTATGAAACAATGTCCAATCTACCATTAGACTAATTATTGCCACCCAAAAAACACATTTGTGCAAGAAATAGTTTGTGGGAAGAACAAGAGTACTTGAAACTTTATATTAGTTGGCCTAACAAACTTAGACTTAATCATCTGGTATCTATAGATTGCCCAAATGCGTTTGTTACAAGAAACAAATACAGGAAAGTCTCGCCCTTAAGAAGGAAAGGAAACATACCTTTGGGGGCATTCATAGTCAATACAGAAAAGCTTTAGCACCAGAGCTTTAGGAAGTTGAGGCAGAAGCAGAAGAGGGTGCAGGCTTATCGCGTTGTTCTTTATCCGTCTTTATTAATGGCACTAGTAGAACAACCTCGCTCCATCCAATTACAACATATACAGTTCATTCCTAAATTGTCCTTATTCAAGCAAAGCCCCTTATTAACCATTAAAAGATATAGTTACATCATTAGATTGAAATTTAACCAAATTTATTGTACCCAATTGAGAGTGATTGAAACCAAGTAACGGATTTTGATTAAAAATATAGCAAAACAATGATTGATCGTACATGAAACGAAGACGGACAAAGGAATTGTCAATTCTAACAACATTATAAAGTCCAAATTTGGTTCTAATACTTAAATTTGGACAACCCTAATCTTAAAATCTAATCAATTTAGTTCTAATACTTTAAACAAAGGAATAATAATGTTATATTTATCGATTTATTAAATAAAAACAACAGCATCATATAACACCGTAATGCAACTAAATAAGCAAATGGTCAGATTACCCATAAATTTTAACTAATTCAAATGAGATTAGGGACGAAATGTACCAATTATCAAGAAGGCAACTGGAGGTAGATGGGCGATGCGATGAAGTCGATGGTGCGCATATGCGTTTGAGCAATGGTGGCGGTGGAGCGGAGAGTGGTGGGCGAGTTGTTGTGCTTCAGGTTTTTAGGATAAAGGGAGCGATATACTGAGTAGGTAAATAATAAGGGATGAGGGAGTTGGTGGGTTAACTTGTATGTTAATCTTCTTTATTATTGGTAATCCTGTGTTTTTTCGTTTTCTACATGGTAACCTCATTTTTACCAAAAACGCTTTTGACTGACTATAACTCACAACCACGAGTCTCGAAAACGACAATTTTTTTTTTTCAAATCAAAGATATCATAAACGCGGACAATTTGGAAAAAAAAATGTCGCATTCGGAACTCGCCACAAAGTGGTACGGTCGGTCAAAATTTAAAGTTTGACTGACCGTAATTCTTGCCACAAATTCAAAAACTAGCAATTTTTTTTCCCAGATCAAAGATCTCGTAAAGCCGGTCAATTTGGAAAAAAAATCGTCACTTTCGGAAATCTGATCGTGAGTTATGGCTAGTCAAATGCGTTTTTGTTAAAAACGAGGTTACCATGTAGAAAATAAAAAACACGGGGTTACCACGTAGAACATCCCTTAAAAATGTATATTTCACTTCATTTCATGATAAACATCTCATATAATACTAATTTTATGTTACTATGGAGTATAAGGTATATATAATATATAGCGGATTTACACGTGATTTATTGATTGTACTAACTACTAAGCTAATTTGAAATCAACTATCTTAATAATTTTAAAACGTAATCATCAAACTGTTGGTTCTTTGTTTGAGTTTCACCCTTAATCGTCTCATTTTGCTTTGGTGTATCCTGTTTGCACCTAAATAATTTGGTTATCACATTCGTTCTCATAAATATGTTAGAATAAACTATAAAGTTGTTTACAATACTGTAGAAATATACTCCGTCACATTCCTAAAAAAATAAAAAAAAAATATACTTCGTATTCCGTAACAAGCCATTACAAAAAAGAAAGGTTAATTTTGATGTGATGCTCCGTAACTCAGTCTGAAGAATTTAAACATGGTGTATGTGCAGCCATGCAGATTTTTCCGTGACGCGAAATTTCATGAGCAATATAATCAGGTTAATATCATGGAAGGCCATCCAAGTGAAATTGTGTTGAATCCTTAGGATTAATACTTTGATTCCCCATATAGTGATTTTCTTAGAAAAAATGTTAGGTTTTTTTTAATGAAAATACTCTGAAGTATTGCACCCTTTTCAAAATACTTCATACTATTGGGTGGTGCTCATTCATGGACAAATTTTACTCTTTCATGGACGGAAATGACCATTTTACCCCTTTTATTTCAAGGGCCTGATTTTCATTCTCTCTCTTAAATTCCACCGCCTCCCTCTATATTCAATTTCCATGCTTCTTCCATTATTGTGTCTCCATTGATGAGCAAGGTCAAGCTCTTCTTCAATGGAGACAAACCTTAAAAACATCATCTTTAGATGTTTTTAAGACATGGGTAAGTTCTGATAATCACCCATATAATTGGATTGGTGTAAAATGTTATAAAAATGGTGATGTTGTTGAATTAAGTATTAAATCAGTAGCCTTACGGGGTTCATTATCATCAAATTTGCAGTCTTTGAAATCGCTATCGAAACATGTTTTGTCACAATGTAATCTTACTCGTGAAATTCCGAAAGAATTTGGGACGCCCCTCTCTAAGCCTAACCTTATTTTGGGACGGCCATTTCTATCCCTACCCTGCCACCACCAGTGTCACCAACGGCCGCCGTCCCTCAATCCAATGCCGGCGACGGTTTAAACAAACCCTAATTTAATTAGTGTAAATCAATTCCTTAATTTGATACTTTATAATATAATTAGTAAAATTAAGAATTAAGAATTACAATTATAATTATAATTATTACTTGATCCATACGAGAATTAGCCTCCATAATTGTGTAACTTGACGGATTTGAATAATTTTGTGGATTGCTTAATTTTGTAAGGGAGAGAATTAGAGAGAATTTTTTTCATTGTTTCTAGGCAAAGGGTATATAATGGAAAAATAATGTAAAAAAGTACATGAATGAGTAAAACTCGTACATGAATGAGCAACTACGTTTTCAATAAGGCCTTAGTTCTTTTGGACTTGCGTATATATTCAGTAAACTTAAGTTAAGTTCATCAAAATTAAGTTCGGAAAAGTTCAGCGAAATTAAGTACAGAAAAGTTCAGCGGCAAAATTAAGTTAAGTTTAGAAAAGTTCAACAAAATTAAGTTAAGTTCAACAAAATTAAGTTCAGAAAAGTTCAGCAAAATTAAGTTCATAAAAGTTCAGCAAAATTAAAAGTTTTATAATATTGACGAGTTTTAAAAATGATATGACTTTCATTCAAATCAATTGTAAGAACAAACCGAGATTTATCCGATAATTTATACTAAAAAAAATTTAAAAATTTAAAAACATTAATTACCTTCAACCTCCTCCAGACCTCCACATTATAAAACACCCCTCATTAAAAACAAGAGATCAATATTTATTAAGGGAAAATATTTTATTATCTTAACTTATACTTCAAGATATGTTGCTAGCTTTATTCTTTATGATTTTCCCCGACCATCTGCTCCCACTATTTCGCTGTCTTCTGAGGCTGTGGAGGTCCTCGTTGGTTTACACGTGGCCTCTCTAGGTCGTTTATTGTCTAAGGGGTTGTGTACTGTGAAATCAATCCCTTTTAAGTGTCGTCTTGGGTTTTATCGGGTTCTAAAGGGGGCCCTAAACGATGTGGCCAACTCTCCTGGTTAACTTGCTTGTGTTGCCTCTTTATGTACTTAAGACATTTTCCCCGAGGAGTAGTCTTGAGTGTAGGAGTGTTGTCAGGCATCAACGTTAGGAGGAAAGTATTAATACTGCCATTCCTACATGGGGTGTGCCTGGTGGCGCTTTGCAGCTTCTGCGGGAGACCTTAGCTGAGGTTTCTCCTTCTTTAAGTGTAGAGGAAGACCTTGACTCGAGTGAGGTCAATATTAGGCAGTGTCGAAAGATTTGTGACGGACATTACACTGCCTATGCTCGGGTACTATCATCTTCCGGCATTACTTCTTACATTGTTTGGTACTCTTGAGGCCTTGACTTAGATGCACCCCATCGTTCCTTCTCCCACCTTGCCTTCATTGCCTGCTGATCACCATCCCCTCACTACCAACGCGACAATTGTTTTGGATATGATTAGGGGTTTTCAGCGTGGAACTTCTTGTGTGGGGGACAGTTTTTTTTCCCAATATCTTTTGGATTGTTTGAGCGGAGCTGCTATTGCTATTTCAGATGATTTGATAGACTCTATCTC
>JAOWBH010176203.1:0-10322 GCA_028566215.1 Silene coronaria
ATATTATATTGTGCTAAACGATATTATTATATGGTGTTAAACAATCAGGTGTTATATAAAAATATATTAGTTATTAAGAAGTCATAAATAACGATGTTAGTGATCTTACAGAACAATCAATAGTATAATAATTTTATTTAAGACATAATCACAATTTAAAATAAAATGGTGCTAAATATATCTAAATTGATTATTAATATGTCATAAATAATGATAATCTCTGCTAAAATAGAAAATTTATAAACTATATAATAAAATAAGGTGCTTTTTCAATATAATTATATGCCTAAGTTAACTACCCCGTTGCAACGCACGGGCCTTCAAACTAGTTGTTTATATTTTTGGGTACCTGACTAGCCTAGTATTTACATGTCCTAACCGGCAAGTCTCAAGTTTAGACTTATTGTTTTTTTAGACAAATATGTACTATTATTATAATAAAAGTAAAAGTTAATTCACACGATACCATTACAGTACCAAGGCATTGCTTGGGTTAAGGGGAAAATGGTGGAAAAAATATAGGAGTAATAATTTTGGGTCATTTTAGTGAGTTTGGCATGATGCTTATTATTCATCTAGGAAACTATTACCTTCATTCAGAGTAATGTATTACTCTGTATTACTCACCCTCCCCATGGGTAACTATCACTGGAGTAATGCATTACTTTCTATATTGACAAATATGAATTTAGTTCTATATATTATGCACTAATTACATTTTTACCAAACCCGAAAATAGATTACCCCAATAATAATTCTCTTAACATTCCAAACTTGAAAATAACGTACATATTACTCCCTTGATTAAATTCCTCGGTAATTATTTCCCTTAAAACCTTACCCCACTAATTGTTTCCTTCATTACAGGCGAGCCCTAAGGAAAAACTTAATACGACTAATATTACTAGAAAGAGCAACCGGTGTTGGAAATGTAAGGTCACTATAGGGCAAGATATAATTAGATAATAGACGTTGTTTTGTCGTGGTAAGGAGGCCACTGAATGTGAAACGAAATTGCCTCGACTACGGTACAAATCAGAATGGGCATCATTCCCCAAGGTCACACAACACTCCTAAAGGTTGTGTACTCAAGCATTAGGAGTTGGTCTTATATGGTATGCTCAAAATTATCATAGAGAGTAGTAGATACATATGGAAGGTGTGTTTCTCAAATGACTATAATTCTCGTATTTATAGTAGTTAATTAGCACTATAATTAGACATGTCAAATGGTTCATTCAGTTCAGTTTCGGATCGGGTTAAATTAGTTCGATTTAACTCTGGTTGAACTTAATTTCGATTTCAGTTCGTTTTCAATCGGGTTCAATACGGTTAGCAATTTTAATCGGTTTGTGCTATTTCGAGTCCGATACGATCCGGGTCAGGTTTATTTCACTTTAATTGAGTTCCGGGTCATAGTTTTCTCGAATTGAGAGTAAAAAATATTAAATGGTCCTTAAACTTTTTATTTTGAATGTAATAATTCATAATACTATGAATAAATAAATAATCAATGAAAAAACACCTAAACTTGAGTATATTTACGAGAAAATAAACATTATTCATTCAGGTCAATCGAATCAGTTCTTATCGGTTTAGATATATTCAAGTTCGGGTGTCATTGGGTTATTATGGAGTTCAATTCAGTTTCGGTTTGATTTGGATGGAATCAAATTTTGGGTACTATTTAATTTATTCATATCGGTTGTTCGATCGGTTATCAATTCAGATGTTTTCGATAGGTTTTTCGGTTTCGGTTTTATTTTGCCATGTCTAACTATAATCACAAAGTTAGTGGCATAACGACCACCATATACATGGGCCATAAACATAGAGTTAATGGCTATAATAATGCAAGTAGTGGTGAGATGCTTTTACGAGGTAATGGAAGACATCTCTCTAATACAATGCATTTAGACAACATTGCTAGCCTTAGGATTACTTCCAACAATCCCCCAACAAAGCAAGGGATAGACAAAAATTCTGAGCATATTAATAAGGATTGATACTTGAGTATTAGTGTCTTTCAACTTGAATTAACACATTAGTGAAATGAAACAATTTTTTCATCATCTAGAGAGTGAACGAATATTGAACTCCTAGACTCCAAGGTAAATTCCAAACATATATCTCACCTTAAGTTGCAAACGAGTTTCTCGATACAAATCAACAAATTTATGGTCAAATGAACCTTGGGACTCTCATGAGTGCTCTAGAGAGATAGCCTAATATATTATAGAAGGAGGTCAACCCTTCACCCTCACTCAGGTGATTCCATCAAGTCTATCTCTGCATAGACCACTCACATATGAGCTATAAAATCATCAAGAGCTCTAAGGCTCAACCTCTTAATATAGCTGTAAATCCATACAGTCCTTCTCAATTAGACCACCCAAACATAGGATATAGATTCATTAAGATAAATATCTCAAGCTTTATCCATTTTATGAAGTAAGAGATTGGTGTTACAATTTGGCGGTATTGTTATGATTCCATCCAAATTGCCTAACACACCGATTAGGGAGATGGATCTCGATAATCTCAAAGAATATTAAAGGTGCTACAACAATCCACTCATCCTCGTCCTCATGGAAAATATCCGAAAGATACTGAAGGATCTCTTCTGTGTAAAGTTACCAAGTGAATTGTGTCTCCGTCAATTTATCAAGAATATCCCTATATGTCACAAGACCAAGCCTATGATCCTTATACTTACGATCCACCCTCAACTAACACCCTAAGGGATCCATCTCCGCCATCATCTGGGAGCCGATGGGGTACACTTACCGCTCATTCTCTATATATTGTGACCTAATTTCGGGGCGGCCAACAACAATACGTTCCCAAGCCCATAACTAAAACAAAACAATAGGCCCAGATATTTCACTCTTCCCCCTCTTACTTGCACCACACAAGTTTCTATATAAGCAAGAAAGCACCGTGGAACCCTAGCTATACTCATCAATTTCAATCAAATTACGCAGCAACGGCAAGAAAAGAATACAAACCTCATTACCGCTCTTATCGGGAAAAATCACGGTCCCAATCAAATAGAGTATATAGGCACGAATATGCCTATAGAACCTCTCCTTGTCCACCTCTGGTGGTAAACCGGTGAAATTGCCACTTAACCATGTCAACTTCAATCCCAATCCTTTTAGCTCCGTGTTTGAAAGCGCAAGTTCCAATAATTTCTCACACAAAGCGGGCCAATGGTGGTGACTTCTCCCGGTAACCGCCTTACCACCTACTCGTAAACCAAACAACATTTTCACATCTTGTAAAGTCATTGTGGCTTCACTAATAGGAAAATGAAACGTGTGGGTTTTCTTCTTCCACCTCTCAACCAACGCCATAATCAAATCTGGATCAACATACAAAAAACAAAACCTATGGACTCCGTAAAACTGAGTTTGCGTGATGAAAGCACGGACCCTAGGATGAACATTGTAATCTTCTTTCGCTTTCATGTGTACCCTACATCTCAACAGACCATCATCCTGCATCAATATGCATATTAATTAGTTTAAACTATAAAGAGAGTAAGGGTCATCAATATGCATTTTAATTAGAAAACAAATTGTGAAAAGTACTTATCATCCCATTCCATATAGATTCACTTCAGTGGCCCGCTTGTAATGTAAGAAGTTCGGGATTAAGTGGATCAGGATCCATGAGACCTGCAACACAAATCAATGTAATTAATAAATAAATAAGCAACATGTACTTATTAAATAAATAGACAACAAATAAAAAAACATGAATGTACCCGGAAGGACTACCAATTTCACGATTTCTAAGAGGACATCCACGCTTCTTGTGTCCTTTTTACGACATAAGGTGCATGTATCTTTTGTTTTCGTTTGACCCTCGTCCGTCTCATTGTGAATCCTTTTGGATTTAGGACGCCAACTTTTCTTTTGTAAGTCTACATTTGGTAAAACATGTTCTCCAACCCAATTAGGCCAATGTCGTTCATTAGGAATCGGATGAAAGTTTGGCTTGTAAGAACCCAAATACTCCCCACAAGTAAAAAATGGGTCAATAAATTGCTCTGTGGTTAAATTATAAGTTCTACAAACAACAACAATATAAGAACATGAGAAATGGTATATCTGAAACTTGCTGCAAGTACAAGTTCTTTTAGATAAGTTAACAGTTTGTCTATGTCCACCCTTTCCTGCTTCCCTTTGACCTCTCCCAGTTTTAACTTGATAGACACCGTTCTCTGAATTATAGCACTCAACCTTATGATGTGCTGCTTTTTCAAAATTGTTTTCATCGCTTTCATAATGCCCGGATGTCTATCAGATATTACACAAATCCCACTTCGTTGTGTAACCAAACATATTATGCATGCCAAAAACCATGACCATGTCTCCGTATTCTCCAATTCAACTATGGCAAACACAAGAGGGTATAGTTGATCATTAGCATCAACTCCCATAGCAATAATAAGCGCACCTTTGTACTTGCCATACAAACCCGTCAATTGTAATTATAGGGCGACAATGAGGAAAGACCTTGATTGATGCTCCAAAAGCTCAAAATACCCGACCAAATATCACAATGTTTGGATCATCCGTTGGATAATTGACAAATTGAACCACCGTACCAAGATTAGCTTCCTTCAAAGCTTTGAAGTATCGAGGAAGCAATTGGTATGATAACTCTCAATCACCAAATATGTCGGCAAGAGCTTTTTGTTTAGCTTTCCATGCCTTCTTATAAGTGATCGTGTAGTTAAATTTATCAATTATTATATCATTTATAGCATTTACCGTCAACCCCCAATCTGCCTCCTCAATATTTCTAATGACACTACTAATGAAAGTTCTTCGCAAGTTTCTGTGGTCTATAGGCATGATATCTCCAAAACATGATGTGTCATGACTACCATTGTATCTCACAATTGTAAATGCATCGGAAACCCTATTTTTTGGTTGGCTCTTAAGGTCCACTTATATGCTATAGGTTTTCTCCCACATTTGTATGTCACCGTGTGAGGTTTTGACTCATGAATTTTGAAACTTTGATTTACCCTCAAACTATACGACATAACTACATCAGTCAAAGATCATCCTCAACTTCATCCCCTTCAATATTACCATCACCTACTTCTACTTCGATATTATTTGTTAACAATGACACATACCGATCGTCATTCTCCGACATTATGTTTAACATCCTAATAAAGGACACATTTGGTACTACTTTTACATTACTCACTTGAGGTTGTTGGAATGGTATCAACTCAACATAAATGTCCATATAACCCGCCATTGAATGACGTATACTAGATTACTAGCCCACATCGCTTGTAAAGAACGATCATTATTGAGACTAACAACCTTAAAACATCCAAGACTAGGAAACTTCATTTTCAACACTAATTGATACTTACTACTATCAACACCAATGGTTGTGTATATTTAATTAAGGAGATCATTGTAGCTCATGTTATTAGTACTAACAAAAATAAAAGACTCATTTCCACCAACATAGTTTACACACCCATCTCCTTCAACTATTTCACCATTCCAATAACACAATAAGGGAAAATGAATTATCTCCATAATTATAACCAAAAAAATTAATCTAAAACACTACAACCACCTAAATTCAACGCAATTATCAAATATATGAAATAATAATCATAAACTAGAGTAACTAGCTACTCTAATCAATTACTAATTAAGAAAGTAAGTAATAGCTAATACCTTCAATATGTATGGAGATTGACCAAGAAATACCCAAATGCTTGTTTGATATTGCTTAGAGACTAATAAATTGACATTTAATCGAATCAATTGAAAGATTTAGGGTAGTTTTTGGAGGAAAAATCGAGTAAGAGGGCTTAGGGTTTTGCCAAATTTTTTTAAATGGGGATGGACGAATACTGGGAAAGGGGAAGGGGATTTGGAAATACAATTTGAACCAAATCGCCAAGCGAGGTGGTGACCTGACCTCTCACAATAGCTTCGGTAAATCCGATCCAACGTGGATCCATTTTCGGTAACAAGTTTCAAAGTCGACCCATTTTGTTAATTAATTTGTGAAAAATGCCTATTTTGAAAAAAAATTCCTATTATTAGCTACTATTCAATTGTGGGGGCATGGAGTTTTGCCTAATGTTTATCTTTAGCATAATATTAATATCAACTTGATAATGCTAAAATAATATGTATAGTGAGTTGCAGATTTACACATTTTATGCAGATTTGAAATTTGAGAAAGTTGATTGGGAATGATATGCTCACAAATGATTTTTGTGAAATTTAAGTGGAGCATCTTTATTTTTAAAGCCAATGGATTGAGAAAGAATGAAGTCCTAAAAATGTCGAGGGGAATTAGGCGAATGCCTATTGGTTGAGGAATTTATGGTGGATACCGGAACTTGCTTCAGCGAGGGTGGTCTAACGAAGCCATAGATAGACTCATACTTGCGTACACATCCCATTCCTATGACAGGTACACTATTTTTGAAGGTTGCGCATATAGCTCTTAATGGTCACATACCCAAAGTTGGCTGGTCCTTGTAAGACGGTATTGTAAAGAGAGAAAGGACGATGAAGAATACCAATCAAATACAAGAGAATCACCGCAACTGAAAGCAGCCAGTAGAAGAGCCGCAACAAGAGCTGCGTTTCTTCTGGAAGGCGCATCAGTTAATTTGCTTTCTCTCACCGTCAATTCTGGGCTGTTTGTCAAAATCGGTTTAAAACTTGATTTCTATAAAAGAATTAAAACGTTGTTTTGACATAAATATGACATATATCATAAATAATATTGAAAAATAATAAATACAAGATTAAATGAGATTTTATACCCTCAAACTTACATGTTAGCGTCGCGAGATTTAACTAATTTGATTTTTAGAAGTAACTCGACTCGATCTTTATTCCAAGTGAAAGTGCCCTTGAATTAACAAGGAAAAATTAGACAATATTGATTTTAATTGATTAATTTATGTGTAGGTTGTCAAGTTGGTTGGTCATGCAAAATGAGACGGGTACCACGAAATGATTCGGACTTACGTGGTCGATTAATCAAGCACGTAATTGTCAGCAGCAGTGGCACGGTCTTAGAATGCAAAGAGAGAAGAGAAGGGTGGACACTCGCGTGAAAAATAATGAAGGCCAAAGACCTCTATTTAAACTAGTTACGATGAAATAGAGTTTGGAAAAGATCTAGCGAAATATGGAAAGAAACAAGTTGACTTTGGAAAAGATCATAAACTTGGGCAAAAAGCAACCCTTACAAGTGGCGCTGCAATTGCTGCGGCCTTCCAAAGAGGCACAACATCTACAACGTCATCACTGGAGAGGCTTCCACTTTCTCAAGAAAGCGCGTAGATGCAGAGCCCTGCATCATAACAAAGGTACCTCTTAGAATATTCGCAACATGTGCTGCATCCAAAAGAAGAGGCGCAACTCTTGTTGCGTTTTCTCTTGCGTATTTTCGCATAACTTTCTCTACAAGACTCTGATTGAGGTTATATTAGTGGCATTGGAAAACTAATAGAAAGATATACAACGTTGTGTGAAATAGTCAAGAGTAAAAAATGTCGGAATCACATTGGTGGATAAGCAATTGCCTTATGACTAGAGATTCTACGGTTTCCGGTTTTAGGGACGGTTTCTGACGCGACATCGTAATCAACCCTATCAATGTCAAAACGACCGTACTAAAATGCATATGACGGCTATGGGGTAGACATGAGTGTATGAGTTACCCTTTATTAGCCGATTTACGAATTGTCATAAAACGACAACGAATGCTAAACATGCGCTCCAATCATCATCGATGTTTTTGGGAGGTACAGACACATGTGTCTACAGAAACGATTTTGTAAGTCCCTAATCGGGAACCGTGACAAGTTTAAATATGTTAGTGTAGATATTCTTTATATTTAAAACTTTGAGTAATAGAATAATCTTCAGACACCCTAGGCTGTGTAATTCTAGTGTGTTTAGACCCATGTATTACTAAGAGGATGACTCCTTGGTTGTCGTGATTCTATGGTGACCTCTAAACCTTGCAACTACCTGCTTTTTTTGTCATCTCCATTTTCATGCTCTTAAATGCCAAAAAGGAAAACCTATACAAACAAACAAAAGTTGATTTCAAATCAAATTAAAAATCATGTTTGTTATATCATTTTGTCATGTTTATGTTTTGGCAGTGCAAATTGGAACTTTTAGGCACTTCTAAAGCATCCTCATTACAAAAGGGGCTACTCTCGAGTCGCTCATGTGAGGATATGCCTAATGTTGGTTCCTACTGCACACTCTTGACTAAATATTGTGCTAAAGAAAATCAAATGTTGTCAAAAGAAACAACCAAGCAAACACAAAAAAAAAATATAAGTGCTCACAACAAATCAAAAAAGTTTTCTTACCTTATGGTTTCACATATTTTGTTGCTTGGTAAGGAGGGATGACCCTGCCTCTCATCTGGATGAGAGGCGAATCACACAAACCTACAGTGTTTTGTACCGTCATTGGTATCTACACTTCATTTTCTCTTAATCGACCTTGACGAAGCATCTTAGTAAATGGGATTGAAACACACTAGTTTGACAACACTTGGAGGTGACTTATTTCTATCCTCTTAGAGAGTCAGTATTTTATAGAACTAGTATATATGCTAATGGAGTATACACACTTATATCGGTTCCCTCTTGGCTGACCTCACCGTTTTGATGAGGAAGCGGTATTTCTTTTGTAGATGCATCCTTATCTATGCTTGTGTGCTTAATTGCTTGGTTGTATCGAAGTTTTTTTCAAGACCCAACTTAGCTTGCAAGATTGTATCCTACCTCATGTATACCTTGTTTTGAGTTGAAGGGGGCGGAGTAAGGTCCGCTAATTGCCTTGTATAGGATATTTATGTAGTTAGTTTAATATGGTTCATATCGTGTTCACCTTTTTACTCGAGGGCGAGTAAAGGTTCGGTTTGAGGAGATATGACCTCATTTTACCCATATGTGGGACCCTTTTTGACCACTTTTCCTATTCTATTTGCCTTAATATTAGTGATAGGCTATCACACACCTAACAAAAATACCCTAGTCTTGGCCATCAAATTAATGTAGTAAAGAAATAGGGGTCGAACACAGGAAAACAGGAGTTGCAAAATGAAATGCTATGAGTAGAATTCTATCTAGGTCAATTTATCTTTTGGGTTTGATTGTTTGGTAGAAAATGATAACAAAAAGATGAAATAACAATATTAATAAAAAGAGTCTAGGGGAATCGGGTCATACATGCAAGTTAATATTTATTCATGCCAAACTATGAGTTTATAATAGTGATAATTGTTTAGGCCTAATGACAACCACCTCTCGGACTTATTGTCAACCATAGAACGGGTTCTAGCGAGCTCTTGCTATTACTAGATCGGTCTACTAAAACATGCTTAGTCTCATTCCCTACCGTGCCTCTCGACTTATAGTAGTGAATTAACAATTTAATCTATGATTGTGATCAAGAATCAAAGACTAATAATACATAACAAGCATGTGATAGAAACAATGAATCGATATTATATCATTCCTAATTCAACAATTATTAGTACTAATTATGCACGTCTCCCCTAACCTCTAGACTAAAGAACTACTCACAGATGTTGAAGATTAAAATAATAACAATTGAAATGATTGACATAAATAAAATGATAATAAGATTATAACTAAATGAATAGATAAGAATGATAATGATACTAATAACATAAATATTAGAAATGTTGATTAACTAGATAATTAATTATGAACAAATATGTAATTAAAGAAATGACTAAAGAAGAAATATAAAGGAAATTGCTAGAGAATTACTACAACGAAAATAGCTTGATAAAGGTGTGTAATGAACTAATAACAATATGAAATGCTAATGACGATAATGCTAATAACAAAATAACTACTAAGTGGAATAACGATTTAAGTAACGGTGAATTAACGAACTAAACTAGTAATGGAAATGATAATGGAAATAAAAAAGGAAATACTAGAAATAGGATTACTGAGACAATGGAAAATGGAACTTAGAAATGAAGAACAAAATAAAATCCGAAATAACTTGTAATGAAACTTGAATTATAACTTGGAAATGTATCGGAATACAAAAGAAACTCAAGCAAAAATATTTCTGAAGCTAAAATGTATATGAAAGTATATGGAAAAGCATAAGAAAGTATAAGAAATGATAGAAAAGGATGTCTCTAATTGTAACACCCCCAATTATCCGGCCAAGATAATTGAAGGTGTCACCCTCTCGGTTGCCCGAGGTAGTGATCCCAAAACTCCAATAAGGACATTTTAT
>JAOWBH010176214.1:0-10322 GCA_028566215.1 Silene coronaria
GGGAAGATACACGGATTCCTTATTCTGCAAGGTAAGATATTTTGACGAAAATAATAATTAAAAAATATTTGGCGATGGAATTCCAGAATATTCCGAGACGGGTTGAGATGTTTTCAGAAAATGAAGAACGTTTTTGACCCGGACTCCAAATGAATTCTAATTACTGTCCAAATGACCGTATCAGCACGTAGATGACGACCAAGGGGTGGACACGAGTACTTGATCTATCACTTGACGATGATTTTACTAAATGTTTAAAAATAGCACTATATGCTAAACATGCGGCCCAATCATCACCGGATGTTTGTCGGGAGGTGCAGAACGAGGTGTTTACAGTATCCACTATACTCGATCGAGTACAACCCCTCTGGAATCGAACTCAAAATCCTTTGATTTGACACTCGTTCGAGTTCATAAGTACTCGGCCGAGTGCGCACCACTCGGTCGAGTACCATCAGTACTCGGTCGGGTGTTGCGACTTCAGAAGCTGGCAGAATCGAAACTCAAAATACACTGGGTCGAGTGCCAGAGATACTCGATCGAGTGCACTGCACTCGGTCGAGTCATGCAGAATGCTCTCCTTAACCTCCAAATTCACGAATTAAACTTATAACATACTAGAATCGGCTCATATATGCAGTATAAAACTCATACTCCATATACGACCATCAAGCTTCGGTTGCGCAACAACACATAACATCACTCGACCAACAACATGCGCATAAACCAAATATAAACCATCCAGCATCATACAACATGTGAGCATACAATCGCAACACCAAGAAAACATGAACACAATATTCACAACCCTCTTATACCTACCCAAGGGATTAGCTAGAGTTTGAATGGGCAAAGTGCGATCTTGGGACGTCTCCCAAATCTTTGAGGTAGCTTTCAACAATCCCTACCCGGGTTCATTTTATTAAACACCCTACGTTCATTACGTTCATTGGTTTTTTGTTCCAAATCTCTGATACCACTTTGTAACACCCCCACTTACCAATGAACCTTTAGCAAGACCTTCCCTAGCAACCAAATGTGCTACAGGCTCGGTTAACCAAGATTGTACATATCAAATAGACTATAATTGAACAATTATTATAAAGTATAAGGTTTACCAGATTACAACGCCAATCCAAAATATTATAGTAATCCAACAATAATCCAATATTCAAAAAAAAGTGTGATGACTAAAAGACAACATCTAGAATCAGCGGAAGCTACTTAGTGATTCAGCTAGGTGATTTCCATCCTCGTCCCATGCAAGTGCATTAATCAAAACCACCTGCTAAATACACTTCTCACCATTCGCCTGCAATATCGAATGGATCATAGCAGAAGCAAAAGAACAAATAAGCCACCATGGTCAGTACATCATCACATAATCACAATCTAAAGCATAATACAACAATAGCAACAACAATCGTCTCAATCCACCTCCAACACCTTAAACGAACAAGATGGATTACCCATCGCAATGGGTAATCCGCACCGCCAGTAGGAGACCGCAACCTAGCCACCAAATCCCCGCTCATCACAATGAGCTAACCCGGATCATTAATGTGCACATCCTCCTTGTGATGAGAGTCACAAGAGGCGACTCATGAGGGTGAAATATTTCTCCCAACAATGGCCTCACAATCACAAACATACCAACCAATCTTACACCTCAACACCATCAACATCATAAATCAGCATCACAATAATACATGCCATATAGTACAATAACAAAGATAATGACTGAGTAGGGAAACCCTACATCAATAGCAAATCCGATCAACAATCAATAGCTAGAAGTGCTCTTCTACGAAATCACCACCTATAATGACAATAATACTCACTACAACCAAAATGATTACTATCAACCCCACGAATCCCTGATCCAAACTGATTTAGGGCTAAATAATATGTCACATGAATAATAACAAGAGAAATAAGACTTACTACGTGCGAGAGTATGCAATTGAGGAAATTCGACGATCGATCAAGCCAATACAGCGCTTAAGGATTGATTAGAGAGATTAGGGAGAGTTATTAAGAGTGATTTAGGTTTTCTGAAATGGTAATTGTCGAATTAATTAATTTACAATGCCTCCTTAATCACCCTAATCAAACCGCTCGGATTCCGCTAAATAAACCGGCACTAGATCGAATGCATAAAGCAACACTCGACCGAGTGCAGCCTACTCAATCGAGTACCTCGCGTATTTGGCTGAGTGCACACACTCCAGTAGCCAACTAAGTCTGCCTCCACAATGTACTCGGTCGAGTACACAACACTTGATCGAGTACACCTTACTCGATCGAGTCCCATCCCATAGTAATACGGAGTATTACTA
Source organism: Silene coronaria (assembly GCA_028566215.1). Lineage (NCBI taxonomy): Eukaryota > Viridiplantae > Streptophyta > Magnoliopsida > Caryophyllales > Caryophyllaceae > Silene > Silene coronaria. The sequence goes on from JAOWBH010176214.1 coordinate 2,340, forward strand.
CCATGTTGCTAAAAACCGCCTTAAACAACCAACACCTTTCATTCCTCTATAAATACCCCCACTTAGAACTACGCGAGTGTCCGCCCTCTCTTTTCTCCCTTAAAATTCTAGACTCGACTTCTTAAGTCAAAATTGACACGTGTTTTGGACCTATCAATTCAAAACACAAGCCTTAAACATTTTGGTTGGTGCCGTCCTCGTGCATTAAAAAAACCCGACTGACCACTTCGACCAACTACACCTAATCAATCAACACTAAAGGAAAGCAACACTCTTTCTTACAAAACGGTTTTTAAAACGAGTTTTCCGACTCACGTGTCTAACACTTTGTCGATTCTCGTCAAGCAATCGAACATGTAACTATGAGGGTGCAACAAACTCTTTAACTTTATTGTTTTTATGACTTTATAAACATGAACAATAATGCATAAAATGATTCAAAACTTGGAATGATTGAGCCAAAACTGTGTTTTGGTCTGAAGCATAGGCCCCTTATGTCACCGTGGGGCTCGGGCCCCAATGGGTTGCCTAGGTCAGAACTCAAACGTGTTTGAGTTCATCATTCCTTCAACATTTTACCTTATTTTCTTTTACTCCGCTTCGTTCATGGTTTTTACCATTTTAATCCGTTTTTATGACAAAGATTTTTGACCATTGCCAAAATCATCCTTGGTTCTTCATACCATGTCGGTATAATCCGAGCACGATGACAAATCTAGGTTAATCATAAAGTTATGAAATTAACATAATTAGTTCATATCAAACACTTTTTGTTCACTTTCATTTCATTTTATCTGCATCATTATCTTGACCAAATCACACGTCATCCTTGGAAATATATGTGCCATGTTGATTTGATTTGAGTATGGTGACAAATCGGTCAAGCATACACAATTTATACCTTTATCTGAAAACTATTCATGTCAAGCTTGCAAAGCCATACCCGACGGGGAATATTACCAACAAAATGGTAAATATTCTATGTCTCGCAAACCACATTCAAAACGTTAGCACATGAGCGGTCTCAACGACATTTTCCACAAAAGTGGTTTCTATAACCTTTCCACAATCTATTTTAACAACCTTTTGAACAACCATAAGAGGCTCCTTATGCCGCCTGATGGCTCGCGCCCAAAGGCACCTCTTGTCTTTCATATTTCAAACCTGGGCAGAGTCCCTTACATCGCCAATAGGCTCACGCCCCAATGGGTTGCCTAGCACTGTTCTAGTTCACTCTTTTTAGCACTTGTCTAGTACATTTCTGATTACGGTTAACCCGAATCTATGCGAATCAGATTGACATGTTATATTTTACACTTTAAACTTCTTCAAAACACACTTTTTATAATATATGGATCGTGATAATCACCATAACCCGAACTTGGTAAGTGGATTTTTAATTTCCGTTTTCACATGCTAATCAACATTAAATCTAACCCGACATCAATCAACTTGATATTTGGATAAACAAACAGACATAGCAAATTCTCACATGTTAGGTTAAACTAATGGATGCATTCATGCATTTAACCCGTCTTATCAACTCATGCACTAGCAATCACGATCAATCAGTAGAGGCGGCTAACGCGGGTGGGATTGGGTGTCCGATTAAAGGGATTCCCAATACAAACCCTCACCCCTTACTCAGAACCTTTGGCCTTATCCATGACAACGAGAGTCATTCTAACTAAGGAATGCTAAAACACGGACAAGTCCTTATCTTTCATATTTGTCACGTACTCCTTTGTGCTTTCTTTGACCAAGGTATAAAATGGATCTCGAATGGTGTCCAAGCACTCCACAATTGCTTGGTGACGACTCCGAACATCTTCTACATCGTCTCGAGACCTCCACCGAGGCAAAACCGACCGATCTAAAATTATCCGGCCGAAACACCTACGCTACCGAGCATGACTTCGGACCGTCGCGCTTCCGTAGGCCAGCACGCGGGTGACACATGTCCACATATTGACGTCTCTGCTGAGGACAACCAGGACAATTATGTCTTTGTGATCCTTGGAAGGTGAAACTCGAACGAGCACCTGATTAACGTGCATTAATTGATATTATGGTCGTAAGTTGGGTTCCTTGTCTGGGCCCACAACCTAACCTTTATCGACCAATTGGCTCGTCTCTTCAGCGTGATTTTTCCCATCAATGCGTTTCGAAACCAATTAAGTCAAGCATGTCGTTGACGTTACACTTTTTTGTTTCGTCAAAGATCTTTCACTTCCTACATAAACGAGGCTAGGGAGCCCTCCTTACACATTTTTATGTGGATTAAGCATCCCTCTCGAAGATCGGGGATTGATTGCTTGGTGTGTAACCACCCTTATCAAGCCAAAACACGTGTCAGCATTATGCACAATATAATGAAACTGCGAGTGTTTATAAGTGCTATGTGATCATAAGTCCTTCCGTGTCATTTTCAAACTTGCAAAAGCACCTTTTTCACGCCATCATAATGGTCATTTCAAAACCTCGGTCATTTGTCGACCGTTGCAAAAACACCCTTTTCTTATCGTCGTAACGACGATTTTAACACGGGTTTTTCACGATCATTTCAAAAAGCGTCGACGTAATGGACATTTCAAATCCCGAGAAAGACGCACCGTTTTCGAGGTTATTTTGAAACAGTCTTCGAGAATGACGCACCGTTTTTGGAACCACAACAATTTCAAACTTTTCAAACCTCAATCTTCAAAACACGCACCTTTTGAATAACGAAAACCCGTCTTCAGAAGCAATGCACCATTTTCTAAGCCGTCATAACCTTATCTAAAACAGTCTTTGAAAAATAAACCTAAGACAAATGTTTCAACCTAGCAAACCAGTTTTTAGAAATTTCTATTTTCGAGGACCGTCAACAAACAATGAATCTATTTCCGAAAACTTCAATCCACCACTCCAATTCAGCCTCGTGTCTAACGAGTCAAAGCAAACGTACTTATAGGTCTTTCCTTATGAGTCGCCTCACCATCCAGATTCATTCGATGGCATTATGTCAATATTTCGGACATGAGTCAAAGTTTAGTCAACACCGTCGCACCAACAATTGACTCAGCACCGAGGCGCCATACTTGGTCACCCTCGTCCTGTTAAGTCCGAAATATCTTTCCGTTCTTGTCTGTAACTTCTTCATCTCGGCATTGACCCGTGTCGGGAACGCAAGCCGTTTTCTTCCCCAAACGACGGCCTCGTCTTCAACTTCATCTAAGAACAACGAAAACAACGGAGATTCCACTACTGCCCAACAAGCCAGCTTGCTCGCCGCTCTCAAGGTCACAATAGACCGTGTCGAGACCCGTATCGACACCCTGGAAAACAAGGAAGCCGGAGAACCCAACCCTCCACTTTAGACTGAAACTTTGGAAAGGCTTAAGCTTTTGGAAGGACAACTCTTAGCCCGAGGAAACAATATAAACATTGAGAATAACCGTCGGTTCGAATCTGTTGGAGGTCAACTACCTGACAACTACATTCACTTTGACCAACGTGCCAAAGTTCAATGGGGTTGAACATCCGCTTAACCATATCCGGGCCTTCAAAAACTATATGTCCATTAAAGGGGTTAAGTAAGAACTCTTCACTAGTATTTTTCCCTCCTCTTTGGAACCAATCCTTCATCAATGGTACTACTCCCTTGACCCGAAAACATCGCTACCTGGGATGAAGTTGCCGTTGAATTTGCTAAGCAGTTTGCCGACAACGTCGAAATACAAGCCAACACCCGCAAACTTGAGGCCTTAACCCAAAATAACACGGAGGTATTCACCGAATTCCTAACCCGTTGGAGAAGGGTAAGCACCCAACTCGTGAGCAAACTGTGCAAAGCAACCCTGGACGAGAAATTTGTCAACAATCTCTACCCGGTATATGCCATCCTTTTGAGGTACCAAAACATCAAGACTTTCCAAGATTTACTAATCCTGGGAACCCGCATTGATGGCCAACTACGCAAGGGCATCTTGGCCAAGACCATGAACCGAGGCTACCTAGAGCCTACATCAACTGGAACCCGCGCTTACGGTCAAACTAACAAAATTGATGAGGTCAACCTTTTGGATCCTACTATGAAGAAGGCTGAGCATCCCTAAAGGACATTCACCAATTTGGGTTCAACATATACTATTGCTCTAAAAAGGCTAATGGAGCAATGGAAGCTACAACCAATTGAGCCTACTCTAGATCCACCGGAGGCAAAGAAAACCCGTTTTTGAAACTCGAATGCATATTGCCAATACCACCAGGTCAAGGCCCATGACACTGAAACATGTTTCAAGCTCAAGCACGCCATTCAGGATATTATTGAGAAAGGCGAACTACCCTTACCTCCACTAACCAAACCAAACAACAAGACTAACCCCTTGGTAATCTATGCTATTTCAGACGATGAAACAACTTTGGACTATTAACATCAGATCCTACTGATCGAAGACGAAGTCAACACCTTAGGAGACGACATCCCCGATGGCATATTCATCTTTAGCGCCACATCCATGGTTACCATGTAACAACCGATGTAAGGTCTCCCAAGCGCCTGAAGCTTTCGATTCCAAGGTGGACCACTTCTACGTCCATTTTGGCATGCACCCTTCGACATAAGCCACGAAAATCACCCCCACAAAAATCACCCTCACAAAAACTATCCCCACAAGAATTACCCACCATGAAACACTACACCAAGGTTCACTCGCGACCCCGAAATCAACGGTATTTGGAGGGATGATATGGACAATGTCTACTCACCTTAATAAAGGTAAAGCAAGTCGAAGAAATCAATTATCTCAGCCGATCTGGACGTCCTTACCAAAACCCAAACACTAAAACAAACCATCCCGCGACATCTGACGATCACGTCGTCCAAGACATTGACAACCACCCAAAAATTTCAGAAAACTCGATCCTCAAAAAACTGCAAAAAACCCAAAGGCAAAATATCCATCTGGCAGCTGATAGCCACGTCGTTTGAACACCAACAAGCCTTACTCCAAGCGGTGGGAAAACTAAAAGTACCATCCACCTCCTCGCCTGAAGAAGTGGTAGCTCACATGACATGAGACTTCCCTGATTTGAACATCCCCATCATATTCTCCGACAAGGATATCCCTCCATTCAGAGCTAACTACAACCTGGCATTATACATAACCGTGCAATGTTTGAAAAAGAATGTACCCATGGTCATGGTCAATGACGGTTCTGCTGTGAATGTCATCCCCCCTCAAAACTGCTCACAAATTGGGAATCAAGGAAGCTGACTATATCCCAACCAGCCAAGGAGTCCGCGTTTACAACGGTACTCGCCGCAATGTCTTAGGTCTGACCACCTTAAACATTACAACTGGACCTCTGGAAAGACAAGTCAGCTTCTAAGTGGTCGACATTGAAGCGTCATTTAACATGCTTCTGGGGCGTCCCTGGATCCATGCCACCAAAGCTGTCACCTCCACCCTTCACCAGAAAATCAGGGTCCCGTTCGACGGGAAAACAGTCATCATTCCTGCATCCCCAATCCGCGTCGTCATGGAGAAAGGGATAACTTCTCAAGAAACCGAGGCAATCGACAACGAAATGTGGAGATTACAAGCCTTGAATGCCCTAGCCGATGACCTAACACCTTTTGGATGCGATCCATTTTCAAACCTCAAAGTCTATCGCATAATGATGCGCCAAGGATACTTCCCACGCTTATCTCTCAATCCATTGAAAAGCACCTAGCCTCCCATAAAGTAGGTGAAAATCCCCAACATTCCCTTGGGACTAGGGTATGAACCAACTGATCAAGATGTCCAAGAGATGAACCTTTTTGGTAAGTAAGCGCAAAAAGCAAAGAGTCGTCCTCCGCCCGTATCTGTGAACCCCCGCGATTATACGAAAGAATAAACACATAATTTGCAGCGGAAAATACGTAAATTTTTAAACTTCGAGGCACGGCCATGGAGTTCACTAAAAACGTTTAAAACTATTTAACCTAATTACTATTTTTATAAAATAAATACATAATACGAATAAAATATACAAGGGATTTCGGATCCCTCCAAATTTAAGAAAATGTAATCACGAACGATAATCAAAAGGGTGTATCGTTGCCTCAGCAACGCTCGTTAGCCACTCGTCTTGTAATCCCTAGCATATAACACTGACCTGTCACCTGTCATTCATAAAAATATATGCCACAGTCAGTGGGGAGTAACTCAGTTGTCCTCCTAGCAATATTACAATATAATAATATAAGTATAATACAAAATAGTTCAGTTTATCAAACATACAACGTACGGATAAATCATGTGATGGCAAAATGGAAATAACCACAATGTGTCCCACTTTACTACGACCAAAAACGACATTGTAGTAAATAAAGCACGAGAAAAACCCATGACCAAAATGACATATTGGACCGGTCCCAACGTACTAATGCCAATCTTCCATATTTAAAACAACCACGACCTCCCGGTAAGGCTATGATAATATACGTCCTTAGCTTAAGCCCATATTGAACCTCTGGAGGTTCAACACCGATTATCGTGATCAAAACAGATACCCGATTCAGCGATTGCGATAACCCGTAAACCCGAGACACGAAGCTTGGCACCTAACCGTACCACAGTCGAGTAACCTCGTACATAGCACTCAGCACATAATCGTAACCAAGGTCCGAATACGAGACGATCATGACAAGACCCGATGCCTGGTGCCTAACCGTACCAAGATCGAGTAACCTAATACCCATCACTCAGCACATAACCGTACAGAGATCCGAATACTAGATCAAAACAAATGGAATGATTAGCACTAGAACGACACACTGACCCAATGAACTTCATAACAAACATGGATTAACCATAAAACCCAAGGATGGATACAAGTATACAATATGGGAATGAAATTACCTTGTATAAATATAAAAATACCACCCTGTAATTTCAGTGCAACCCTATTTGCAACTTGTACTTGTTCCAACATAATCACAATACATATATAGCCTATATGATTTACCGACTCACCTACAATAATATAAATATATAGTAAGGCAAGTCCATATAATAATATATGACTCCAATTATCCAAATTGATGAGTAAATGTATCCCAAACAATCCGTATTTATCAGCATACACCGTCTCAAGTATACCACACAGTACCAATCATCCCAAAATAATTAATATATGTCAGTATATACCGTCTAAACTATAAAAGACACTAATTAGTATCCCAAATGATGCATGTAGGTCAGTATACACCGTCTCAATCATCTCCAAACATCAGTATACACCGTCTCAACTATACAACTGACTAATTAGTCTCCAAAACGATTCATATATATCAGTATACACAGTATCAAATATAGTACAAACTAACCAACATTAAAAATAAACAGATTTACAAGTAATATCGAGTAACCAGTCATTATTACCATTTTTTCTGAACGAACTAATCCTCTATGACATAAAACTCTTCTACCGGACCGTCCATCTCAGCACAACGGACTGACGGGAACAACGAGAGGAATGCTGTGGAATGAAATCGTTGGCGATGGATAAAAAATGAGGCACTGTAATTGATTTATGGACGGAAAATTTAAAAAGGGGAAAAAATGAAGAGGCACGAAGGAAGAAGAAGAACAGGCGGTGGAAAGATATAAATGAGTGACGAGCCTGCTTGCCTGCTATTTATTATACGTATGTTTCTTCATCGTTAAGAAATCTAACTAATTCCTAAAACCGTCTCAAGTTGAATTAAAACAATTTTCTTACAAGTTTCAGAAATAAAATGGAATCAATAATAAATAATTTAATGAATGAAATAAAATAATGTCAACTAGTCAATGAAAATAAGACGAAATCGGCTCAAATCGGAATTATTAGCGATATTACGAAATTAGCGGATTTTAACGAGATTTGCTAATTTAGCGAAATAACTCAAAATAACTAATTGGATGATTCTTTCCCAAATCCGTCTTGAGTCCACTAAGGACGGAATTTCAT
>JAOWBH010176225.1:0-10322 GCA_028566215.1 Silene coronaria
GGGGGTGGGTGGCGGTTAGTTGGATGTGGGGGTTGTTTCCTGGTTTAGGGGATGGGAGCAGCAGCGACCCGGTGGGGGTAGCTGGATGGAGCGACATAGATGGGATGGCAGGGGTTGGGATTGGTAATGAATGATGTCGGTGTTAGTTAGTGGGGGTAGAATGGAATACCCTTGGGGGGTGGAGTGAATGAATGTAGAGGAGTTTGAGGGTAAGGGAAGGGAGAAGGGAGTGGAAAGAAGAGTCAAACAAATATCAATAAATGGAATGATAACTTGCTATTTCATTACCTTATATTGAGAATAACTGACTCAAGAGACTAGAGTAACACATATGTTTCTCTTGTCCTAATACATTAGTCATTTGTCATTGAGGATTTTATGTATGTACTGTACTTTTAGTATTCCATTTGCTCATTGATGATTCTATAGGACACTCATGATAGTAACCCCAGTGACTAAGGCTTTGTGGTCGTTGTTGCACACCTATAGCTTATGATTCTTGTGTATGTCATAGACTCATTGATAAATTGCAATATTCATTAATTTATTGGCATGTCATCCAGGACGACTTTAATCAAGTGATTGAAGAATGTAAAGTACACTACAGCCTATTTTATGAGCTTACCAGGTAAGCTTCTTGATTTGGGATTTGAATTTTGCTCTGACCATCAGCTTATACAATTTGCCTTCTCAATTTCAAAATGTAGTTTTATGCTCTTCATATCATGCCTCTCCAGTTCCCTTGGAATCTGCGACCCAGAAAAGTGTAAATCTACTTGTGGCCGGTGCCGTTTGTCTCTCTCCAGTCTCCATGCTAAAATGTTTGGGTAATTCACCATTATAGAAAAAAAAGGACCCGGGAAATGGGTCATTGACCGAGGTTGGTTGCGGTTAGTTTTGGTTAGGTCATTTAGGAGTGTAAAGCAATTCTTGTAAGGTTGGGTATTTTAGTTTGAATTTGCTTTAGATGTGCTCTTATCAAGGCCATTAGGGTCATTTCAGATGTAGTTTCTTTGGGTCGGCTAATTTTTTTTTCTCAAGGTTAGAATTGTTTAATTGCTCACATCATTTAACCACCTGTTTAGTTTCATCAATCATCCACCTGCAAACGCTGATACTCACAAGCTGTTGTAAAAACTGTCCTGTTTAAACTTTTTCAAAAACGGCTGTATCCCAAATTCCAATGCATCAAAGGTTCGGAGGGGCTTCATATATATGCAACCTTACCTTGTCCGTGAAATATGGAGAGTTTGTTTCTAGAGGACCAATAATCAAAATATTGCTATTTCTATTAACCGACCACACCCATTTTCCTCTTTCTCTTGTAACCTATTTTAGCATAGTGCCTAAATCTAAATGAATTTGTTATTTGAACAGAAAAATGCAGGAAGAAGGATTGGATGTCCAATCATCTAGAAATGCTGACCACTTTGGAATGCTTATTCACCATCTTTCTTTGTTACGCAACAAGCGCTGCCTAATGGCATATGCGTAAGCATCGGCTCATGATCTATTTTGCTTGCAATATTTCCTTTGGTTACAATTTCATCTGTGAAAATAAGTTTATAGAGGATTGCAGGTATAAACGAGCAGAAATTATAAGGAACCTTAGCTGGAAGATGAGCCATACGCTTCCTGACATAATAGAGCAGAAGCTGAGTGAACCTGAGAAGCTCTACGTTAAGAGTCATTCTTCAGCTATAAATTCATATATGAGAGAGATGGATGGCCTCGATTTGACAGTGGTAAGTATTACTCTTCCCTCTTTGACATTATCCTATTGTTGAAAGCTTGGTATTAAGCAAGTCCGCGACGGCGTTAACAAGGTTACAACAGCCATTTGTATAGTTCAACGACCACAATCAGGCTAAAGTTGACCGATTTCCTGATCAGTTTCAAACCAAGATTCAGTACCATGAGTGAAAGTCCAAGAACATGAACCCTCTGCTAACCCACAACCGGCATTAGTACACATTGTAATAAAGGTCCTCATTGTTTGTAGGACATGATTCCACCAAAAGATCCATATATAAAAGTTAGGGTGCTGGAGGACATGGGAGTGAGGGCATTGGATGACCGTGAGGCAAATTTGGCACGCCACTCAATCCACTTCCTTAAGAGAACCGATGCTGAATGTTACATTTTACAGGTAAATGTGTACAAATTCTAGATGCGATTTTCAGTAATGCGTCATTTGGAAACAATCTCCTTGTGGCTAACACGGGGATAAGTCTGTGCTCCTCTGTTACACTCTCATTCGGTCACTTGCAACAAACGAGCATTTATGTACAGATAAAATGCTATAAATGCTCAACTGTACTCTAATGTATGGTTGTTATGACGATTGTTTCCCTTTCAGGGCACAATGGAGGAACTTATAGGCTGAGTTAAATCTTGCAATTCAGCATCTGTGACAATCTATGCACCTTGCAAGATCATCTCTCATCGTCCTGTTTATGCAAGAGAAGCTACTGTGCTGCATCCGGAATGCTAAATGACTGTCCCTGTATGCAAATGTGATATTGTTATCCCGCGTTTGAAATGTAATATACAGTTGGCTCTTTAGAAGAAAAACTGTAAGAAAACATATTGGATTTTAAGAAAAGGGTAGATTTCAAGATTTAATTTTGATATCAATAATAGTAATAATTATGTTTGTCCAATGAAAAAAACCGTTTTTGTAGAAGTAATCTAAAAATTTGAGCTAATATTGTAAATATGTGTAATCACAAGTAGATGTCCAGACCGTATTATACAAGTCTGGCAGCTTTACATCATGGGATTTCAGAGCCTGAAATGTACTCGAATTCCAAGCATTGCCTTGAGCTTGAGTTAAGATGCCTTTGAAGAGAAATAAGCAAGAAAGTAAAATAAGCAACGAAAAAATAAGCAAGAAAGTAATCGGAGATGTATAAAAAGGCCACCACAACGAAAAATGATAAATGAGGCTTTTATATTGGAGGAGTTGCTAAAGTATTTCTATGGACGTTCACTGATGAGAATGTTCAGAATTGCTTCAGCTTCAAAAGGAAGGAAACAAGAATGCACCAGGTCATTTCTCCAACTTCGCAAATCTGGATCTATAAGCTCACTTTCTATCCGTATCCTTTCCTAATTTATGACATCCGGCCCTGACTATCCATCTAGCCTCCGTAATACTTCCCCACAACCTGCTCGGTTTATCATCAAGTGGGACTGGTATTTTATCACTATTCGGATAATACCTGTCTTTTAGAATTTCAGCTTCTAGTGTATTCGGCTTATTGTGGAATCTCTCTACACTTTTTGCAAGCAAAGCCATATTGAAAGATCTTATATGGCAGAAGCCCATCCCGCCTGCCATCTTCTGTTTGCAGAGCTTTTCCCAAGTGAATTTTACGTTTATCATCCAAATCACCCCACCAAAATATTGCTGTGACGCTTTGAATATCATCTAACAGATATCAGGAATAGCAAAAAGATTAAGAACATAGCCAGGATTGCTTGGGCTACGGCTTTTATCAGAATTCTACCTGCAGCAACATTTGTTCCTTCCATCCAGCCATCTTCTTCATTATACCATCTTTTTTCGCTTGAAACATTGTGGCCTTTGATGGAGCGACAACAGCAGGTAAGCCAAGGTACTTTGTCTCAGTTCAGAACTCTTTGACACCAAGTTCATTTAGAAGCTCAATCTTACTCTGGTCATCTGCCAAGGACCTAAACATAGCCTCTGATTTATTCCAATTTACAAGCTGGCCTGACGCAGCTGATTAGGTGCTCCAAATGTCAATTATTTACGTACTTCAGCCACAGTAGCTCTAGTAGTAGACCATAAAATACATCTGCACATAATGAGAAAAGGAACGGATATATAAGGTCACTTTGGCGAAGGCCACAGGGTGCGCAGAAGTGGCCGTTTAGAGAGCCATTGATCATCACCGAGAAAGAGACAGTCCTTACACACTTCATGGTCAACCTTTGCTCCGTAAAACCTAACCTGCGCAAGGTTTCTTCCAAAAAGACCATTGTACTCGATCATAAGCTTTAACCATGTCCAATTTAAGGGACATCAAGCCCCATCATCCACCTTTACGGCTTTACCATTTTTAATTGCATGGAATGTCTCAAAGGCTATAATCACATTATCGTAAAGGAGCCAGGGACAAAAGCACTTTGGTTCTAAGAGATTGTGGTAAAAAGAATAGGTTGCCAAAACCCTTGAGATAAATTTATGCAGGACATTACAAAGCGCAACAGGTCAATAATAATTTGGGTTCTCGGGCTTCGGATGAGAAACAGATGGGAATGGTTCATGTTTTTTTGAAAAGGAGCTCCACTCAGAATATCCAGATCAAAATCAAATCACTAACCTTGAAGGCTTGAACCCGAGATTGTCCATTATGTGCCAACGGGTTGAAGAAGGCATGATATCGTTCAGGCTAGGGCTTTATGCGGATGCATTGATTTTACAATACAACAAATCTCTTCTCGATTGAATGGATTGCACGATTGGACTGTAGGTTCATTTGATCAGGAATTTAACACTCTAATCCCCCCAAAGCTTCTGGAGTTCAACATGATTCCATCCTCACTCAAACCACTTGTCAAATTGATCGCGTCTTCATGCATGCTTTGTTGTGTAAGGAAGATGTGTTGCAATCCCTATACGAAGTTACGAACCGGTGGCTATTTGCTCTAGCAGACTATCATGCCAAAATAGCTCCTGTTTTGTTTCCTAAGTGTCGAGTTTCTCCAGTAATTCCTTTCTCCTCTGCACGTTCTCAGACTTAGTTTCAGTGTCAATAACCTTGACAGAACGTCTCTAATCATGCAACTGGCCCTGAAGAATTCCATTTTGTTCCTCGTCCCATTTTGTCAGGTTACTAGCCATAGAGCTAAGAGAAGCTAGGGTACCAGTGAAACCTCCATCAACTACTGTCCAGTTTTCCCCTTGACGAGGCTTTCGAAACTTAACATTTTCTTATTGCGATACATATTCTGATTTCTCTCCGTTAACTTGATTGGTCCATGATCAGAGAAATCTCGAAGAAGGTTAGTAACAGTGAAAGTTGGAGAATATGTATCCATTTCTCTGTGGCTACAAAGCGATCCAACCTGCAATCAACGCTATAAGGAACGGCTCTGCCATTCCACCATGTGTAGGGACAACCACCTGAACCCAAGTCTCTCAAGTTGCAATCACTAAGTGCTTGTTTGATATTCACCATTTGCCAAGTTCTCGATCATTCTCCCCTCCTTTCTCGCCATTACTATGGATTACGTTGAAATCACCCATGCACAACCATGGAAGATCATTTACCCTAGCCACGTTTATAAGTAAGTTCCAAGTGAAGTACCTCATCTTCACGCTTAGGACATCCCATAAATTCCCATACATCTCCACTGGATGGGGTAACTTTGCCCATCTATGATAAAATCAACATGGGAACTAGAATATTGAATAAAGTCCGCAGTGAGGTTCTTGTCCCAAAGTAAAGCGACTCCACCGCCTCTCCCTACACTAATGAGACTCATTAGGTCTGGCGGGGTTTCCTCTGACAACCTCCGCTTCTGCGCTATATCCAGCCCTGCTACTGTCACCGTGCACATAGACCTTCTCCCTGACTCTTCTCCTAGAGTTTTATCATGTTTTCTCTTAAGAACATCACCAGGAGGTGTATAGACAGTCGAATTATCTACCTGCATCAGAATCACAGTACCTTTAGTTCTTATATCATCTAGATCAGTACTTCCACTACTCTCCCCCGATTCTTTACTAAAAGATACTCTGGTCTTAGTGTTTTATCCGCTCCCATGGGCTCTAAAGCCTGTGAATTGTTTCCCTTCTGATATAGCTATATCGGTTTCTCTACGTCCAGTCTTCACAGAGAAGCCTTAAGCTATATTAATAAGATGAGGGAAGTTATACAACGGACATATTTATTCCATCCCTTATCAATATCGCCAAGTTTTCCACATATATAGAAAAACACAGAGAGTCTCACAAACAAAATAACGTCATTTTACGAATAAGAAGAGGTCAAAAATAGATGTGAGCAATTATAATTTTAGAAAGAAGAAAATGAGGCAATTCCAAAAGAGTCAGGGCTACCGATGATAAGGCCTGGCCACTTCAACTTCTCTTAAATCTGAAATACAAAATTGCTTGTTCAAGATGATTTTGGAAAATCAGCAGTAAAAAAAAAAGTGCCTGCTGTAATACAAAGCAAGTGTAGTTGAAGATTTCTTGTCTTATGGTAGTTTTCTTTGGTTTCAGGTTATTTAGAAACTTGCAAGCAATCAGACCAAAAAGTTGAGAAGCATACCAATAATTTAATTAGTTTGACGTACTCAGAACGTGAAGGGGGTGAAGAGTAAAGGAAAGCAATAGCAATCCAATACTCAACTTTTCACATGGATGTCTTAGGAAGTTGTATTTCACAGTTTTAAGTCACAAAATTGGTAGAACAATTTACGTTATTACGCAGCTGTAATACATTTTGAGATTCATAGAGGTAGACTTTTCCGAATACTTTCTCATGTTGGATGAGCACTTCTACCCTGGCGCAGCAGCCTGTCGAAAAAGCAAACGATAAAAGAATGAACAATGCTTGGTATTCAACTTCTTATCCATTTCCCTTCTTAGGTGACTGGTATATAAAATTACATTAGTCTCTACATGAAAAGGAGATACCAGCAAAGATAGATAAAATCATAGGGGAAATATCCGCCATTCAACACTTGAAAGGTGGAAGTCGGCTAGAGTCATCTTGCTTTAACTATGTTCTTTCTGGAAAATGCGCAAGCAGTTCATAAAGTTCAGTACAGAAAGATCACACATACTTGTTCTGGACCATGGTAAGGTTCGACCAATGGGTAAGCCTTCCTTTGTTACATTATACACAGCCCTCGATATTAAGGGCAGCCAACCTGAAAAAAGTCAAGGTTCAAAATTATAGGATACAGGATTGAAGGTAAAATACCCTGAAATGACTCGCCTACTCGGGTCTTGTATGAATATGCTGGAAGGGGTGCTCCTAGGTGTGTAGGAGTTGTGTTTATAGGGACTTGTAAACACGCGTTACTCTTTTCTTTTCTTTTTTTTCAGAAGAAAGGTGGTTTCTTACCAAATGTGGAAAGGTGAAGAAAGAGATAATAAGGGCACAGGAGAAGAGAGGGAAGGATATTACATTGTGGAGAGGTAAGAGAGGCTGCAACAATTGCTTCCTCTACGAACCTCAATAGTCGCTTCCTCTAACAATGTTTATACTTCCATATGGTTAGAGACGGGAATTGAAACTTGAAACGACTGATATATTCCAGGTCTATTTCTATACACATTTGCGAGATTTGCATTATACCATTACACAATTAAAAATGTTCTAAAAGGTCTTTTTTTAACTATGAAAGCCACTTTGCTTGAATGACATGAGAATGAAGGAACTGATCACATTGATAATACTTTCAGACAATAAGAAACCTCGGATTTGCAGATTTTAAATACAAACCGACAGTTATTCTTCTCAATGTTTCTTTCTCTTTAGTTTCTTTTCCTATTCCTGATTTTTTTTATCAACTCTTTTGGATATAGCTTCCACATTTTTCTGACTTCCAATTTTGAACATTACTTATTTCGACTTTTTCTCTATCCTTTATTTCCGTCTTTTCCCTTCCTTATTTTTCTCATTGTAACATCTCTTAATTAATTGACTGTTTCAAATGATGATATAGATTCGTGGTACCGACCTCAAATCAGTTGGGGGTAAAGCTTTGCTGAAATCAGATGTTATCACAGGGAGAACTAAAAAGACAGTTTTTGACACCTATCAGTACGTACAGATATGATCAGCAAACCTTTATACCATAGCGATATGCAATCAAAAATTTCATCAGCAATTACTACATAAGTTGAGTTTTGACTGTAAATTGAAAGGGATCTTAATCACATCAATCCAATAAGAGGGAACAGATATTTCAGCAGAAAATAGAAACATGCTTATCAAAATCTAAACTCGAAACAATTAAGATTTATATCGAATGTGTAAAATTAATGCATGCCTGCTGATGCCATCTTTACAAAAGGAAAGTCAGTTATCAAAACATCTACAATGCTTATGAGACAATTAATCAACAAAATGAATTACGAAGTACGACTTATCTACTCAGAATTTCAGATCATCAAAGTTTGAGGAAAGCAAAGGAGAGTTCATCCTCTTGTTGTCGAAAAGACCATACCTGCACCACATCATCAATCTGAAGACCATTAACCTCAACGAGATCGTTCCACGAAGAACCAGTAAGCACATATGATGACTTAGTATACCAACTCTGAAACTTCAACATCATCTCAGTAAGCATGTTTGCCGGCTGAACCATCTTCACCAGCATCTCCTGTATCACTCCGAAATCAACCAGGCATTCCCTATACGGCATCATGAGACGACCTTTCTTCTTCTTCACATCAGATTTCCTGAGTCTTTTCTGGATCACCAATTTCACGTCTGACCCACCCAACTCCGCAATCCTTCTTTCGTACTCCAAGGGTAGTTTCGGTGGAACAGGTGGTCGAAGACGAATTGTAAGCCTCATCTTCTTAAAATTTCTCGAAAACCGTAGTTCACCGGATTCCATGATACCTTGATGATCTAGCTTTCGTTTACGGTGAAGGAAGGGGAGTAAAGCGTGTATATCAATGGGGGAAGAGCGAGGTTTTCGGTGGGTTCGAGGTTTCAAGTTGAGATTAAAGGGAAGAGGTTTCTTCTCAGACATGGGCATTGTGATTGTTGTTAAACGCTGCTGTTTCTCCGCGACAATAGCGAGAATATCTAAAGACGATAATGAATTCATCTTCCTCAGGAGATCAAATTGCAGGAACGAACAATTAGGATTATGGGTTTGTTGAGAGAATTGAAATCTAAATGAAAGTGCAGATTGGAGAAAATATGGAAAGTAATTTGGGATTAGAAAGATGGAAAGAGAGATTAATTAATGGATGAAATTAGGAAAGTTTTGAAATTAGAAAGCTCAACGGTAATAATGTTTTGACTTCACCGTCTTACTTGGGCGGGAAACTAAACGGCTAACTGTTTCAGCTCCTAGCTAGGTTTTGTGTTCAAAAACTTCCATTTTGCCTCACTTTGTTTATCCGATGTAGTTACCGTAGATTTGTAATTTTTAGGTTATGGTTTTAATAAATTAAGTACATTTGACCAAATGAGTCAAATTTCACTTATATAAAACCTACTTTTTACCGCTATAAAATAAAGTGTAAATTGATAAACAATATCAATATAATCACCATTTTCCATAATTAGTACCAACCTAAAATTTAATTTGTAAACAGTACCAACTTAATTGCTCCTATCAATAAGCAGTACCAATTGACTTGAAAATGCCACTTATTTCTTGAATTTAAATTTTTTCAGTCAATTTTTTAATTTTTTATTCCTAATCTACCCTTCCCTTTAGTTATTTAAGAACACCACTCCTCCATTACGGCTTCTCCCATCTCCTTCAATTTTCAATCAATTTCTTCCCATCTTCTCATTATTTAAGGTATGTATATATCTCCTTTACTCTTCTCTTCCATCTTCATCTTATTCTCTTCTTCTATCTTTCATTCCGATCTCTTACTTCTTTCTCGTTTTTTTTTTGTGATTCTATTTTACTTTTTTTTTCTTCTATATTCATCTTATTCTCCTTTGCTCTTTTTTTTTGTTGTGAATCTGGTTTTGCTTCAAGACTGACACCATTGAACTTGACTTCATTCCCCTCCTCATTATATTGATGAAGCAGGCCACAATGGATCTCCCCCGAAACCTCAAATGCCATTGTCGGGTACCTGTTGCTATACTGAAATCATAGACCTCTGAAAATTCTGAAAGAAGATTCATGACTTGCAAGTTTCGCCATTGTCAGTTTTGGCATTGGGTAGATAAAAGTCAGAGTGAATGGCAGAAGAATGTTATCAATGATCTTATGTTGGATAAGAAACTCTTGGAAAGTGAGAAAGACATGTTGAAATTAGAGAATCAACACTTGGTGGTGAAGGTTCAAACCTTTAATGCTGAAAATAGATTACTACGGTCCAAGATCAAGGATTTGGAAAGGGATTTAATGTTCCCTTTGTGTGAGCTGAAAGGAAAGGGCTCATTTTGGAAGTTGTTTCAATTATTTTCTTAGTGGTTGTTGGTATATTGTTGGCTAAGTTGTTTAATTATTAGTTAGCTAGACTTTTTCATCCATGTAATTCCTCAAATAAGATCTAGCTCATGAATTGTATGTACACATGAGCCAATATGTGTAAAGTAAGGTTGTTTTCAATGAATGGAAATTATTAC
>JAOWBH010176246.1:0-10320 GCA_028566215.1 Silene coronaria
TTGACAAATATCAGTTACCTTTTCAGCTAGTTTACCAAACAGTTTTAATAAAAATCAGGTACCTTTTCAGGTCATAAATTTCAATTACCTTTTCAGTTACCAAACAGTTTTAATAAAAATCAAGTACCTTTCAGGTTATAAATTTCAACTACCTTTTCAGTTAGATGTTCAGGTTTCAGCTACTTTTTCAGTTTTTAGTTAATTTTACCAAACAGAGCCAAAGTAAACAAATTTTACAACAGACCGTGAATTTCACGGGTTTAAAACTAGTAAATATTAATCTTCCAAAATAGTAATCTCCTTAAAATAAAGACACGAATATAAAAATATATCCTAGATTGAGGATTCTTTAAATCATTCCTTATATACATCCCAATATTAGGATATTAATTTATATATATCCCTTATTTACATATATAATTTCTGATTTAAATCTCACAAGATCATTAGTCAAGATTTCTGACCTCAGTGAATATAATGGTATAATAACATTTATTTTCTGAAATAAAGTTGACAATATAAGTCAAGTAAAATCTACAACTTTATTCGAGTTAAAACTTTAAAGCATTGAACTTTCTATGTTATTTCTCCGTATTATCAATAGGAACTCTCAACAGATTCAAAACGACTTATAGCTTAATAGTTTAAACGCAAAACTCTAAAACACACATATCTAAAATTGCCGTGCTATTAGCACGGGATCTAAACTAGAAGTATACTATAGCTTTAAAACGTCTATATTATATATATAAATAGTTGTTCCATAAACCAAAGGGCATCTTTATCTTTGGAGAAATCAATGGTCAAAGTTGAATCGATGACAAGACAATTGTGTACAATATATATGAAACGAAGGTTGTAGAGTATTTACTATTTACCCTATCCATTAACACAAAAGCCTTCAAAATGTTCAGTCACCAGACAGAAATACACAAATCATGAACTGTATTTCTTTTAGCACAACTGTCAGCTTCAAATAATATTCAACCTTCCAACAAATAGGCAAGACTTGACCGTCTAGCTGAACAAGAAAAATGGGAACGAGTTTCCATTCCAAACAAAGACACAAGACAAAGGAAACTTCAACTGAAGTACCATAGGCAGGGTTCCACTTACGTGGTCCAAACATTTTTTTCTCCGCCCAAAGACAGCAAAGAAAAAAACTGAGCAGGGAGCTTTATATCAAGGTGCAAAAAATATTTAAAAAAGGAGTAAATAAATAAAGCTGAGGAGCAAGATCAACCTGTTTCTAGTAGCAAATTGTCACATTGCTGGTACCGAATCCACTTCTGACACGTGTACATTTGACACTAACTTTAGACAGGCTGTCCGAACATCTACCTATAAGGCCTTGCTTGGGATGGGAGTAATTATTAAGGGAGTAATGAGAGCTAAAATAAGAAGAAATGGGAGGAGATTGGTGCTTTGTGGTGGTTGTGGAGGGTGGAAATAGGAGGTGAGGGAGGAATTATTACCTCCATATGGAGGGAATGCATTACTTGTGGGGGGAGATAGGTAACAATTACTCCTTTAATGGAGGGACTTTTACACTATATTTCTTCATCTCTATCTCCAATCCCCATCCCTTCCCTCCATTTTTTAGTTCATTTCAGCTCTATTACTCCCTTAATAATTACTCTCATCCCAAGCAAGCCCTAAATGTTGCTACTACTAAGGACAATATGATCCATACACACTATCTCACAGTGAATTTCTCGTTAAAATTCTTCAGCAGGGAGTGGTTGCTTTTAATTAAGAAATATAACATGACTGTACTAATCTAGTTGCATATAATTAAGATACGAGCACAAAAGGGCAGATAGATGTTGCTTTTACTGTGACAACATTAAAAATCAGTCACCCACAATAAAACATTTGCGGAAATTGAAAGTTGCTTTATTGATATTTTTTAACTTTGATAGCCGGAGAAAGGATACCACACAGGAGAATTCATATTAGAAAGCTAACAATGTAAAAATGATGATCAATCTTGGGAATTGATACCTGATTTTTCTGGAACCCTTCTACAGCAGTCAGGAGCCTACGATACTGAGCTCTGCCCTCAGGATACTGGACCATCGATTTCACCCTAACAAGGGCTTTCTGTAGGCGTTCTTCAGTTTGCTTTCTTCCTTTCTTTAGATAATCATAGTCATCATCTTCTAGAGGCTTACTTGTTGCGATGGGTTCTTTGAGTGCATCAGGACGGAACCCACGTAGGCCCGTTCCTTTCCGTCTCCATCGCAAAATCACTTTCTCAAGTATTCCCACAGACCAAACAACTGTTTTGTATCGCTTCCTCACCTGGTGACCTCTTACATGGGCCTTTAAAAAATACAAGTCATATTAGATATGCTTCATAACAGACCAACAGCCCACAAACTACGGAGTGTGACTGACAAGGAGACAAGGAACTCCTAAAATTTCAACAGTGGTAACTAAACCAAAATCCTAAGCATGTCAACACTCAGCACAAACTAATACACTAGTTCATGATTGTTCCTCACCCTCAATGTCAAATTAGATTTATAGCATCATTTATTACCTATAGAAGACAAATGAAACATTAAGGAGTGGGCTACTCAAGAAAGGACCAAAATAACACACCTGAATTTTAACAACTCTTTCACGGATGATTAAAAATTCTCTCCTCTTTTTCCAACCACGGTACTTCTTCTGAATTTGAATGGCAGCAGAGTGCTCATAAGGATTCCCAGGTTTGTGAATCTTGGATGATAGAATTGAAAGAAGGCGTTCATCTGACAGCAACGAATCACCACGACCACCACCAGAAGAATCATTATTTTGCTTCCTCTGAAATGATTGCATCCTGAAAACTTGATGGATGCGACCAGCAGCTTGGGTGGCATTACAAACCGCTGCCAAGGAATCCTTCAGTGACAAATCTGACCAGTCACATTCATCACCAGGAGTTGCCACCTTCTCTCTTATTGTCTGTACGGCTTTACTAATAGAATTTTCAAGGGTACCATCTAAGTTGTGTTCACTCATTGTGAGTGTTTCTAAGTGTGCAGTCAAGGAGTGCTCTGCAAGGAAACCGGATATTCCCTTGTATTTATTAGCTGAAGCCAGATCAGCCGCTGTTCTACCCAAAGGAAATTCTGGTGAAGGGTCTGTTAGTGCTCCCGATGCAGCACCTAGTGTAACTAAGAGAGCAATAGTCTTCTCTCTGATATTCATTTGAGACAATGTCAGAGTGGAGATATGATGCAATGGCAACTGGGATGAGTTATGGCAGTACACTATCTTATGAAGCAAACTGTTTAGGGCATCGACAATGATTGCATTTTAGATCCACTACGTGTTATTAGGGAGCTTCTTCCAAAGAACTCTCAAGAGGTTTTCCATTGTTGAATAGAGTTTTTAGGAAAGATTGATTTCTTAGTTAGGCGGCAATAGTAGAAGTTGTGAAAGAGCTCCTACCATTGTTGTTGCCCTTAAAAGGCTTCACGGTCTCAACAGGAAAGTTGATCCAAATATGCAACAATTACAAGGAATCTACAGTGCAAATTCCAAACCAATGTGCTAAAAGAAGATGAACAATATAGTACGCAAGTGCGTGTATGATTTACCTGCCAAACGATGCAGCCCAGTGGAGTGCAGTCCATCCATTTACATCACGGAAATTCACACTAACACCAGCAGCTAAAGTAGGCAATATAATCCAATCATAACCAAGTGCAGCGGCACAATGCAGCAGCCCTTGTCCCTCTTCATCAAGTATATTGGGTCCTTTCCCGTCTTCACAGACCTTGTCAAGCAGCCAATAGAGCAAGTTTTCCTTCAGATGGTTTTGAACGCCCAAACACAGCTCATCCTCCATTAACAAGAGAATTCTGTTCACAACTGGCTGTCGCTTGATGTAATGGTAAGAATCCAAATTGACTGGAGATCTCATTGATAATAGCCTTTCAAGCTGCAGAAGAAGCTGCCTCTCCTTCACATCAATGCTAACATTTCTGCTGTTGACATCCAGACACTCTACCAAAAATTCAAATTCTCGCACTTGACTACAAGCAAATCTGTTGGAACGTGTGACATAAAATGGGACACGGCCAGCTTTGTGCAGTGGAGCATAGCAACAAAGAACACCGTTACCTAGAACTTCAGCTGGCACCTCCACTTCCCCAAACATACATGACCAGTTAAATTTGGAGACCTCAGATGGGCTCACTAAAAATTTTCCAGTGATCAGAACCTACCATTTAGTGGGAACAGAGAATAGAAACACAATTAGTGAGAGACAATTATATAAATAAATAGATAGATGAAAACTCGGTAAACTAAGTCATCCACCAGTAGCACAGCATCCAAAACTAGGTAAACTAAGTCGTCCACTGGTAGTAGCACAGCATTCAAGAGTCTATGTCCACAAAATTTACCTTGGTTTCAGATTCCATGGAAGCGCAACTTGGTGAAAAGTCATAAATGTCAAAGAGCTGATCGTGACCGATTGAGGGGCTCATTGAATAATTATCCAATTGTATAGAAGGATCATTAACATCAGTGGCTGTATCAATATTCTGCCAGGAAAGATTGGAAGATGACTTGAAATTTAAGTCATCTACACCATCTAGTTCCTTGGTCATCCATTTCGAGAAACTGTCGACTTTCTGCAGGCCTTCCTCTGACTTAACAGTTCCAAGCAGTGGCTGCTTTGAATAAGCCAAAATATTTGAAACATTGGAAAATTCCATATTTGGAACTTCTCTTGGATTGCTCCTCTGACAAACAAAAATTATGCCCATTAGGATGCAAACAATTTATACAGTTAAATGTGGAATTGAAGCTACAGTTTTACAAACAAATAGCTCAAATTCATACACTCAGAACCATTTCCGCTAGAATGTTCTTTTCTTAGGCTCACAAGGAGCCAAAATAAGTAGATGGATGCAGGTGGGTTCCAGACCTACATCTTCAGTAGTATCTAATCTATCACTACCTCAACTGTTAACCGCAGAAAAAAAAGTTATAGTGAGATGACAAATAGAACTGTATGTAGAGATGAGCATGCAGATTACACCTTTCTGAGCTCTGGCACTCAAGGAGGTGCATGCGGAATAAGTACTTACAGACCAGGAGATCAACTCAATCAATTACAAACTGGTACTTTAAACTACAAACTGTTAACTTCCCAGCCTTCTTGTAAACATCTCATAACTACCAGGAGGAAGGCTCATAACTACCAGCGGGATACGTATTTATAGACCAGGAGATGAACTCAATCAATTACTAATTGGCAATTTCCACTACAAACTGTTAACTTCCGCCCTCTTGTAACATCTCATAACAGCAGGAAGGCTGATGACGTGTTTACTACATTGTATCTGTATATCTTAGAAGATAGTGCTCAAGACAAGGCGTGGCCTAGAGACATCCAAAAAACTGAAACAAGAAATCACCTGCAAAATGTGCGTAGCTAAAGAGCCCGCTGAACTAGAATCGATCACAAAGCCATCATCTAAAAGTTGGCTGAGATTTTCATTATAATCTCCAGTGTTTCCAACTGAGAGAGAAGACTGCATAACAGGCTGTGAGGGTAAACCTCCCGAGTTTCGTGTACACTGCTCAAATACTTCCTCCCAGCTTGCCAAATCGAGAGTCGTAAATTGATTTCCGTCATCATATACATTTTCTCGTTGAGAAAGTGC
Source organism: Silene coronaria (assembly GCA_028566215.1). Lineage (NCBI taxonomy): Eukaryota > Viridiplantae > Streptophyta > Magnoliopsida > Caryophyllales > Caryophyllaceae > Silene > Silene coronaria. The sequence continues at coordinate 5,673 of JAOWBH010176246.1, forward strand.
CAAATAATTTAATGCAGGGTCTGAAAGCTGTGCCCGTTTATACTCGTCTGCAACCAAGGAAAATAAATAAAATAAATTGAATAAAGCCAAGCAAGATTAGATATTAGCATCAGTTCTGAGAGTGAACAAGTAGACACTGAAGCATACTGGTGGTAGGCAGAAAGTTAGCGCACATTAAGCCACCCATCTTGTTGTTTTCAAAATTATCTTGTCCATGTGGGAAATTTGGAGATGACGGATACTTGGACATAGCTTGATAATTATCCTCTGCACCATGACAGCTCGCATACTTATAAATTCATTACACTTAATTTGAACATCTAAAGATAAAGTTCGAGCGTTTTTTTTCCTTTTTTTGGAGGGCGTGTGATGAAATTAAAAGTTGCTTGAAATAACGTTTTAAAGGAGTAGAAAGAAGAAATTACCGGATTCAATATCTTCATATGCAGAAGTTAAAGTGCTAGCTGCACTTGGTGAACCAGCATTACCTCCAAAAGCTTCATTGTAACTAGTTGAGACACTACTTGACAAAGAATTACTTGTTGGAGAACCTGATAACATAGATTCTACACCTCTAATGCTACTCCTATTGCCCTGCTGTTTAATTGCACAAAAGGGAAAAGAATGGAAATTAGAGTATTTACACAAGATCCCAGGAAACAATGGAACTTAACTAAATTAACGTAGACAACAATCAGTAAGAAGTGGTGAGATTTAGGATGAGAATAGTATCGCTAAAAATTAAGAACCTAGCGGCATAATCTAGAAGCACGTGGTCAACCAACCACAGTACATTTTGTAACAGCACTCTGTTAGTAACAAAGATGCAGATGTTAGGAATATAGTGAAGTTGGATTATACTCTTATCCAATTTATAGTTGAACTTTATCCAAAAGTGTGAGTGAAACCCCACTGATGGAGGAAAGAGAGCAGGACTAGCAGTGAGAATGTCGCTAAAATTTCTAGCTCAAAGAAGTCCCTAACATCTTTTCTCCTCCTCCTGGTGTATCCTTACGCAGTTGCCTGGATTACTGGAAGTCAGCGACATATTGCGGTTCATAGATCACAATTAATGGCAAAATAACACAGATAACTTTCTGATTGTTGCCATGTCAATGCTGTTGCTCAAAGCATCAAGCCTCCTATCAGAGATCCTGCCGTTGTAACTTGCAAGAGCAAGTATATGATAGCACCTACAGTCCTCAACAGCCCTCCATGACTATAGTAGCAAATGAGTAACCCAGTTTTCACAGAGATACTAATCTACCAAGGAGATTCTGATTTGTTCAATTTTGCTTCTACGGGTGGAACTATAAAAGCAGTGAATGGTGGGGTAACAAATAGTTGGATTCGTACAAGCATGAAGCTATTCTCGATTAGCTATGCTGAAAATTGCCTTGAGAGTTGCATCAATGCAACTTCACATTATAAAGAAGCACGTCTTATTTACTAGGCCATTTTGCTACATTCCATCATAATCCCGAGCCAAAGAATAGAGGGCCTTTGGTTGAATGGAAATATAAAAAGACACAGAACAATATATCATTAACCGACTCCTGCAAATGGCAAGGTAGAGGTGCTAGATGTAAGCAACTGTACCCCAATGTTTACAATATTGAGAGGTTGTTTCGGATGACCCGAAATGAAATTTGCATCAATAATCACATCAAATCACTGCTAGTTGAAAGGAAATACAACCAGTTTCATGAGTCATTTTACTTAATTTCATCAGAATCTGAACAAAGGAATGGCGCCATTGGAAATGGAAACATGGGACAATATGCACCAAAAAATGGTAATAGATACCAAAGAAGCAAAACCTTGATCTAATAAAAAAAAAACGAAAAACCAACATACCTTAACCTCCAAGTAGTGCACAAAAACTATATGCATGTACTCCCTGCAAAATTCATGTGCCTTATAAGGAACGAACAGAGATGTCTCAAACTAAATTAGCTTTCCAATAAAATGTGTATGACATAAAGTAGTTAATTTAGTCATACTCTTCCAGCAACCAATAGGTGCGCCGTTGAAAACATTCGTTGTCTTCACCATGGGCATAGTAGCAGTGCAACGCGTCAACACTTCCAACCTATAAATTCATAAAGCATGAAAACTTCCAAATGAGCCATAAATTCTATACATTTCCCTATTTTTAGTATTGTTCCTGAATAATTGTTTAATACCATCAATATGAGGTCCTTTGTTTTGTAATTAGGGTAGGAAAACTAAGAGAACAGAAACTGACTAGATTCTAATGCACTTCAAGGTCTTCAACCCTAATGCACTTCGATAATAGAATACAAACTACAATCAAACTATCAAAGTGAAAAATAAAAGGAGACACTTATTAACACAACTTACCTTTAGCTTTTCATGAGCTTCCTTCACCGTTTTTCCATCCTTCTTCTTTCTCCAATTATGGAAATCCTTCCTGAAGTACCTCAAAACCTTTCGATCAAAAAGAAAGAGTGAGCCACCTGAGAAAAAGATGTGCATGCCAAGAAAATGTTAGCACCATGAGAGGCAAAAAGGAATGTCTATAAGAACTCTTAATTTTACAATAGCTATACGCCTATACAAGTTTAAGTAATTCAGACTAGCAAGCACATACCCTAGGCCCTAACCCAGCCAGCATGCTTGCATACAAATGGCAGGATTTTTAAAAAATATAAGCCGGGGGAGTGAATGTGCATATGACTAACAAAGCATGTAGGTATCATCATGCAAAAGCAATTTGACAGAATCTTACTTGGAGGCCGATTTGGTGGTTCTGAAGATATCTGGAACTTTTGAAAATTCCTTAAAACTTCACAAATTTCAGCTGGTCGCAACCATCGATGTTGAGCTTCAAGCTGTAATTGCTGTAGATCTACATGGTTCGAGGAATTACATAAATTGAGCATTGGTAATTGAAACTCAAGATGAAACACATTCAAATTTATAGCACCAAGCCCCTACACAGTTACACTGAAACATAGCATGGATATGAAACTAAGAGGGCTGCAAATTGAATTTACTGAAAATCAAAACAAATACTCCGTATATGTTATAGGAACGGTAGTTCCTATAACATACTGTAAGCAACAGCGAAAACAACAAAATGAAGAACAGGTGCATCACAGAAAAATAACTTCAAATGAAAACTACCAATGTTTTGATCTCCAATTAATTTCCTGATCAGTGCTTCGGACAACCCTAAACAAGCAACATAAATTGCCTAACGGGAGCAACCATAGATTGCCTTAACAGCCAACATAAACATGCATTCCGGTAGGTGGAAACCATGGTATTAAATCAATGTCACGACACTGTAACTCCACGGTTCAGTAAAAGTTTTGAAGATCACTGGGACTACATTTCAAGGCAACATGGGCCATATTTAGATAGATTAAGCGGCAAATGCTGAGACAGCAACCAAGATCAAAATCGAGATTTAACGCCATGGTAGAGCAACAATTACAATGAGGGAATTATTTCAAAATGAGTTGAAAATCCTTCGATGTAGTTCTACACACAATTTCATCTCACTGTCATTCGAAAAGAGCTTCTTTATGTTACTAACACAAGGAAAGGCCGCGTACATCCAACCCACTCCTTTTACCCTTGGGCGAAAAAAGGGAAGACTGAGACAGTGTGGAAATGTGAAGCGCCGAAATAAATTGAGTTGAGGCAATTAAAAAAGGGATAGCAAAGAGAAAGTCAGAGTCAAAATGTAGACACCGAATGCAATAAATAGTAGCAAAATGGCGGTATAATTCTTAATTATCTATAATTGTTAATTAATAAAAGTGGAATTAAATAGAGTACAGTACTTGGTCTAATATTGACTAATCAATCAATGAATAACTCACTCAAAATCCACTCATTTACGTAATCGCTGACTTAGAATCATCATAATAATGCATCAAAGATAACATAATTGCAAAACAAAGCACAAATTACAGTTATTAACAATTTAACAGCATAATTATTCCCGTGAGAATTATTTGTGAATAAAAAAGGTAAATAAATAAGTGAGACGGAGAGAGTAGGTGAGAGGGAGCTGAGTTCATACCTAGACGAATACCGGCAGCCATAGATCCTCCAGCCCTATCCGCCATAATAATGGAAGGAGAGGGAGATTAAATGTTGGGACTAAGTAGGAGATATTTGAAACGAAATGGAAGAAGCAAGAGGAGGTTGATTCAAGGAGGAATGTTTGTTAGATATTTTATGGAAATTAATTAAGTACTAGTAATAGTAAGAGAGGGAAAAGTAAATAAAGGTACAAAAATAGGAAGAGTTGGAAAGGAGAAGGAAATGAGGAGGAAGGAAGGGTGAAAAGGGGAGATATGTTACACTGAGTTTTGTATTTATAGGAGTAGAAAAGTAGATGGATTATTTGGGGGAGGTGGATACACTATAGTTTACTCAACTTTTTTACCCACGTGACTACAGATCACCTTCATTTTCTTTTGTTTATGCTACACCGTGTCTACTGTCTTCACTACTCACTGCGCAGGGCTCCGCATTTATTTTAAATTTTTAATATTATAAGGGCTTGAGGGTAGAGTTGGCAATTCGGGCCGTGCCTTAACGGGCGGCACGAGCCCGGCACGGGCCCAGGGGTGGCATGGCACGGCACGGCCCGGAGGGAGAGGAGGCA
>JAOWBH010176257.1:0-10319 GCA_028566215.1 Silene coronaria
GGTAACCGAGGCTGTGACATCCTTGGTTGCTAGGGAAGGCCTTGCTAAAGGCTCCTTGGTAAGTGGGGGTGTTACACCCCACTCCAACCCGCAAAGCTAGGAATGATAAGTGAGGATGTTGGCTCCTTTTCGTTTCTTCCTCATTGTATTGTATTGTATTGCTTTTAGACCTTTTATGTGATTATAGATATTAATGTGCTTCTACATAAATTGTTATATCAACATATTGTTATACTAAGTAGGCCAGATTTTGATATCTACTATCTTGTTTAATTTTTAGTATTGGCCGTTGTGATCCTCTTAAATATGACTGTAGAAAATTGTCAACATCCAACTGCAAATTTACCAGGGTATGTTTCTTAAATCTATCCAAACTGTTTTCAATTTATTCATTATTTTTTATTAATGAATTTCTTTCCCGACTTTGTTTGATAGTGTGGTGATGAAGGTCCTATTATTAACGTCCCTGAAGAAGTCATTGGTATTGCATATTATGAGTTTATTGCAACCTTACCTTTTTTTGCCAATACACATCACTTGTGAGTGGTGGGATCACTACAAGAGAAACAAGTATGTCAAATTAGAAGTTGCTCGGGTTGATGATTGCGCACTATTAAGACCACCTATCTGTTTTTAACTATCTTACCTTGCAGCTCCAAAATGTGGATGTCACTGGCTGCAAGTGAAAACTTCGTAATACACTATGATCCGAACCTGCCCATCTCACATGTTGAGCCAATAACATGCATTTTCTAGCGTTTACCTTACAGGCATCAACATGTGTGATACTTATCTGTCGAAAATGAGTTGGAAGGCATTTATAGCTGAAATATAGACATTCTAGGAGCAGGCACTCACAATGATGCTCCGTGCAAGTTCTTCTAAGTTGTAATTACTTGCCTCTTCGGCTTCACCTACAGTGGTATCGTATCTGAGCACAGCCTTCCCCCTTAATTTTTATGAATAGATTTTTACATGGGCAGAGTTAGGGTACAAAAGTACAAAAGTACAAAAGTACTCTGTTTCTGTTTGTATATGAACTGATGAACATCCTCCTCACTACTTGGTTAAAGTATTTTGTTCTACAATAGTAGTTTCATTGGATCATCGGCAACACATTAAAATAACTAAATACGGATAATAATGCAGAAAATACCAAACCGATAGTAATTGTAAGCTAAGTACTTAATTAACATTTAAGTTTACTACAAGGCACAAAATTCAGCCGAGGGAAGCCTTTACTAGGATCAAACACAGACGAAGGAAACCCCAAATAATTAGTTTTCACAAAAAAGGTTAATATCGTCGTACTCAGCAACTGCAATTACATCCCAAGAATCACGAATATAAGCAATAACCCGAAAAAAGCAACTAAGAAAGTGAATTGAAATAAAAAGGAGGAATTGGAAAGAGAGAATGGGAAAATGAGAAAGGGGAATTGAGCGAGGGAAAAAAACGGAAGTCCATAACCCAAGGAGAAGAAAATGGGGGATAGGAAGTGAGGGTAGGAAAATGAGAGTGCTGCTGATGAAGATGCAGATGGGGAGCAGTGAGCAGTGAGCAGTGAGCAGTGAGCAGTGAGCCTAAAAGCATGGCCTGATAATAAAGTCAGGGAAGTTTGAGGTTTTTAATGAGTTACTAGTCCGTACACTACGCCCTGTCAAACGCGGCACCCCAATTTTGCTGAAATAGGATGTTAAACTATTAGGTGTTTCAAAAAAACATAATCTTTTCTAAATTCAGCAAGTCATGCAATTGAAGTGAATTTATATACCGAGAAGCATGCGCTCGCCACATCCTTGTACCTTTTCACAAAGTTCGGCATGTTCTCGCAAAAGATGGACAAAGTTTAGTAGCCATGAAAGTACAGACAAAGCCACAAAATGCCTTGACAGTGGCGTACTATATGTAACATATTTAACTACTCGAAAAGAGGCTTTGTTCTTGGTAGTGTGTACATAAGGCCCTGGAATTTCATGGGCAGCCCGATACTTGCTTACACAGCTGCAAATTACTTAAATTTGCCCACTTAAGCACCCTCAGAATCCCTACACTCCATAAAATCATTAGCCATTGTGCAAATGGAGTTCAAGTCGGAAGTAATGGGCTGAACAGCATTCAAACAGTTGGAGCTAATGATAAAGGGACAACTAAAATATCCCTCCCTAATAGCTATAACTCATATGTGGGGGTGTTCGGGGCATAGAGGTGATGTGTCCTACCGAAAATCCAATTTCTCATCCAATTGCCGACAACAGAACCAACCCCACAAGATAACCGAGGAATACTTACGATAGTCGCTTTCAAAGAATCAAATGGAGTATATAACTATGTCATAAACAAAAAAATAAATTGCGGTATACCACACCAGACTTGTAAGATTTTAGCGATATCAAATTCAGACCTTTGATGGTCATTAGACTCGTTAAGAACTTCGAGTGTAGGTGTCCTCATTGTGTCAAATTCCTCTGCCACTGTTGTATGAATTCCAATGGTGGCATCGAAGTCAGCCTTTGTCAAACCAGCTTCGACTGTGACCGCAAACCCCTGAAGTACGAGTCAAGTCAGATAACATTACAAACGCGATATGAGATATGGATGTATTGATTATTTCTTGCCTAAGTAGAGTTTATGTTCCTTTAATTATCATTTTACTTTTGAAGGAGAAATTCATTTTCTAACATTTTATTTCAAATCTAACATTTTTACTATTAATTCATCAAGAGAAAGCTTAGTGAAGTACTCGGGAACTAAAAGTCCGTTAATGTTGCACAGGTATTTATCCTATTACATGCAATAACTCCACCCCAGCTGAGACATTGTAGTGAAAGAAGCTGACCTATTCCAGATGCGTCTTCTCCACACATATGCAGGCCAAGGACTTGGTTAGTCTTTACACAGACATAAGATTCATGAAAACCCGGTCTGTGAGAGACCACATAAAGTGGCCTTTATTGGCCTAAAAAAACCTGCAAAACCAAAAGAAAATCAAGGCTAGAAAACATTGACAGGATCGGATCACCGAGTTGGTGGATCATTTACCTCTGGTAGACTGACTTGGCTGATAGGCTATGTTACTCCGACTCTTCTAATTTCCTCGCGTACCCGTGTCCGACACTCGGACATGGGTATGACACTTGGACACCTCATTTTAGACCAAATATGCATATTTTTCAGAAAAACAGCCAAGTCTGACACTTGGACACGCACCCGTGTCGGATACTTCTAAACGAGTCTGAGTAACATAGTGATAGGTGGCTTGGAAAACACAGCGGAAGGTAAAGCTCTGATCAGATGAATATAGCACTAAAGTCAAATTAGCTGTGTTTCTTCACAGACCCAAACTTTTGAATGACCTTATTCTCTTCATACATTATCTGTATTAGGGAATGAGGGAACAGTCAAAAGCGCTAAACCAGTGATGCGCTCAAAGCCAATATCTCCACAAAATTCACAAGGTTTGCCCCAGAGGCGCTCAAAACCAAAATCTCCACAAAATTCACAAAGGTTTGACTTTGAGATCAGACAACAACGGTAACGGGTAAAAAACAGCAAATCAGCCTGAATAGTTACATACATTCAAACAGCATTTAATTGCAGTGCATATGAAAAAACACACTCACATATTGTCAAGAACGTATACTAGAAAGAAAAGCGTGAAACTGATCATAAGTGAATATTTATTGCTAAGGTGCCCAGTGATCATTAAATGCATACTTGTTACCATAAGTTACCAAGTCATTCATTTCCAGTAATGATCGCTGGTCAGTAATCTATAAGAAGCAGACCTTCGCCTCACGTCACACACTTTCTCACCACGGCCTTGGTGCGACTCATTCTTTCAAAACTAACATCTTTAGAAAGTATGGCCAGTCTGACTTCCTAAAATCAAAGTCTCTTTCTTTCCCATACTAAAATAAATTGTATCCCAAGAAATCAACTAAAAAAATTATCTTTACAAATGCATACTGGCAAATAAGAAAATACTGGTATTTCATTTCAACACAAATACATACCTCTGTCAAACCCTTTCGACACGGTTTGTAAGAATTTTTTGCTACTTCAGTCCATCATAATCCCCGTGACCCATACTATGTAAGCTCTAATGTCTTATGACAGGAAAAGGAATAAAAGAAGTTACAGCTTACCATGTTAATCATAACATGGAACTTGACTGCTCAAGCCATAAAGGTTAAAGTCATCTTGGAAGAATCATTGTCGAACTCACAAAAGATTTCATTTCCTCGGAAATTATAAAACCAGGAAATCCGTGAGCCATCAGAACCACTCACATCTGATTGTTCAACTATCGTTTTCTCCTCTACAATGAAAAGGCGCGAGTCATCAGCACACAGCACCAACAAAATAGAGCGCAAATCCAGTTTCAGATGTTCACAGGGAAAAAAAAAAAAACGGCACGCGCAACCCATAACCAAACAAAACGTTACGAAACATGATAAAGTTGGTAACATAATATCAAAAGGAGAAAGATCAGACTGATACAACAAAAAAAAAGTGTACCCCGGTGCCACAACGGCTTCTGCAAATTGAGGGATAAGAAGGGGGGTGTACGCAGCCTTACACCTGTTAGAAACACATAGGCTATATCCAATTGGCCCAAAAATTGAAATTGCGTAGAAAATTACATCAAAGAAATAGTGAAAAATCAGACTAATGATAAAATCAATTACTCAAACAAACAAAGCACTTGCAAATTTCAGATATCCTAGACTGATAAGGAGGGAAAAACTATAAGGAAAGGTGATCATACCAAGAAGTAAGAAAAAATTTATATTGTTATAAGACAACAAATAAAACAAGTAAGCCATTATCTTTATGAATCAATTGCCACTTTCATGCTTATTACTGTTATTCTAAGCTGCAACACCTTACAAGCACCATGCTCTCTTCAAAAGATAACCACATAGTTAATATCAACTGATACTGTAAGCTCACCTCATCAGAAAGCCCTCTTTAAAGTTCCATAACCAGCAACTTGATCAACTCCTTCAGCTCCAACCAGCCTTTTCGTCAAAAAGAGCCACCTAACAAGCAGCAATGCACCCAAACTTCTTACCCACGTCTCGCTTGTCATTCGTCAAACCCACGGCAATAATATTTCACCTAATATCCTCATACAACACCCAAATCAATTTCGTGCAACGGACACATAGTGAGTACAACCACAAAGGAGGTTATTAGGATCAAAGTTGTTATAGAAAATATTAGAGGAGAAATAGAAATGTTATATGGACTAAGACTTTTATTAAGAACAAGATTTATTACAAGAGTAGAGAAGTTTTGTGAGTGAAGTATTATTAGATGGACTTAGCTTGGTTTGCTAGTAACCAAGGCCTCTCTATTTATACTACTCTTGGTGCATACATGATAAGCATGCATACTACACGTTGCACACTCTAACATTACACTTATCACAACTCCCTTGACACCTAGATAGTATACATGACACTTAGCATTCACCTAATAAAACAAACTACCTAATAAAACAAACTACCTTAACACCTAGGTAGTATACACGACACTTAGCATTCACCTAATAAAACAAACTACCTAATAAAACAAACTACTTTTATTTAATTACAATCTTATCTTTATTCTTACCACGCAATGAGAACCAGCATTGTTTAGGCTATTGCAATGGCTTGTTTTGCTTCTTAGTTACTGAATTTAATAAAAGATCTCGTAATTTTCGTAAAGAGATTAAGGTTAGTTGTTTTCTTATATGCAACCTTTCAACACGTACTTTCAAATCAATCCTTCCTTCACCGGATGAAAAAAAATACAAGATTGGGGAATGTACATGCTTTTGCTTACGATTGTGAACATAATGATTATAAGATAGTTTCCACATGTAAAGTTTACGGAGATGTGTGTATTTACAGCTTAAAGGCCGATTCATGTAGGTGTTTTACTCCTCCGACTGCGTCACCTAATCATAGTGCGTCCACAGAAAACTGGACAATCCTATCTACAAGATGCAAAATTTGCAAACAAACTGCTATATTATCTTGGTTCAGCTATGGAATCCCCGAGCAATAAATGCCCTAGAGATAATAAACAAGAGTTCAGAGTCTCGGAAAAATGGATGGATGACTTGAGTTTACCTCTTCAAGTAAAGAGTATGAATAATATGGGATTTGGAGTATTTGATGGACGTGTATACGTGCATTTTCATGATTTTTTTGTATCCTTATTTGTCTTCCGATGTTTGGATTCATGGTGTCGAAGACTCATGGAGTAAGATATTTCATCTTCCAAAAGAATTATACTTACATTTTCCAATAGCTCAATTTAAGGACGGGCCCCTCGTTTACTGCTAGGACGCCTATTCGAAAATACCATCTGGTATGATCCACAAGCTGACAATCGAGTATCATTCCAACCAAAACCCTCGCCACATGTCTAAGAACCTTAACTTTGTATTGCAAGCCTAGTTGAGATTCCAGGTTGCTCCCTAGCTAAGATGCAACAAATTGACGAGTAAACCAACAACGATCCATACTGATCCTTTTTGCGTTTTCATGTACTAGTTTTATAAAGGAGCTCAAAGTTTTTTTTTTTTTTCTTAGAAATCAGATCTCGTAGCTTAATCTGAGAATTAGTGTCCTGTTTTCTTTCAATGATAAACGATCTGTAACACAACTTTATAGCATACTGGCCCCATTCCCAACTGTGAAAATCCTCACGGACTTCTGTTTTATGATACTGTTTATTCTATGACTTCCGATCAGTGTCTAAAAATCATTGATTCAGAGAAGAATGGTCCTTAGTGAGAGCTTAACCACTGAACGCATGTAGCAGTGGAGCTAGTGAGGCTAAGTCGAGTCTGTCGTGAATAAATTAGACTCCATAACCTGTAAAGGAATTACATCCCTGGTGCGCGCCAAATGGCCTGCTTGTGGGTTCCTGCCTGTATGAAAAAGAAAACAAAAATAACGCTTTTAATATCGACAAAAAACCCATTTAAACAAGAAGAACCCTTTGAATATTAACGAATTATTGTAAAACTGTCTTAGAGAATGTCGGTAGCAGGTGAGGGAAAGCAAAGTCGGTCGTAAATTGGATCCCACAACCTGAAAAGGACTTACAGACCTGGTGCCCTTCTAATATCAACACAGCACTATACACAAAAAGTTAAAAGACAATTTTTTACATTGTAACACTTCAATGTCTTATTTCATGATTTATAATCTCCTCTCCTCTTATACAAAGTCTCAAACTTTTTAAGAGAACGAATGACACACAAAGAGCACTTCAACCACCTTAGAAGGTAATACAATTATACAAGGTTCTTGACATTTCACACCCGGAGCATTCTGTCCATATAATGTTGGACTGCTCATAATTTAGACTATACATACGTAGTACGTACGTTAGTACAAGTTTAAACTTATTATGTAAAAATAAGTATATTCCCCATTTCATTCTTATTATAGCTCAGCTAGCCGAAAATCCATGAAATTAGAAACAGCTGCAAGAAAATCTTCTTCGTTCATGCCCGGGAGTAATGACTCCTGAGCTTCACGAACAATTTCTTCGATCACAGATTCCTTGTTTATGGTTTCTCTGCACATGACGTTACCTATGGTGAAAGGGGTCAAGCCACTTTCAGCTCCCTTCTTTAACAACATTGTGGAGATGCGTAGGGTACGAGCACACTTAAAGGGCACTTCCCAACCATGGAATTTCAACAGTGCGAGATCTTGCTCGGCGTCAAGTGACCTGATGTAATCAATGGTTTCTGAGGAAAAGGCCTGACGAGCCTGTGGCCAGTACAACCAATCGAACGTGCAATCTTCAAACTGCAATTCAAGTGAACAAAATGAGTCAAATGAGAATAAAAAAAGGTTGTCACAGACAAGTTATTGCATTATTTACATACTACTAAATGGTGATTGAAATTCGTAACCAAAATAGTGCACGATAAAAACACAGGCAAGGTTGTGATCTATTAAATGAAAGAAGGCTCACACTATCGGGCAAGCAATAACCATGATCAATCGGAATAAGCTCCATTCTACCATCTTCAGTGTCTTTTCGGAAAAGAATATTTCCGGCATGCCTATCTGCATTGGCCAATCTGATGTCAAGAACACTGATCTTATGTACCTCGTCTACAGGGAAAGCTTGAGGACCAATATCCTCGCAATTTCCATCATTTTTCCTAAACATTTGCAATGATCCAATCTTTGTATTCTTTGGTGCACATTCATAACCCTCAGGATGATAAAAACCCTTGTGCAAGCACCTAATCATAGTAGTGGGAGGCACCCCAGAAAAACCCATCGCTTCACTCGATAATGAGCGAGGTCCATTCTTAGGATGGTCTAAAATATACGCTGCAACTTCTCTCATGGCACCTTCCCCAACCCTAGTTCCTTTTTTCAACCCTTCACCATTCTTTGACATAGGTAGTCCTTGAGGATTATTCACAGCCATAGGTTCCTCATCCGAGGGCTTGAACACGGCCACAATCTTCTGGCCCGATGGATCTGGCATGAAATATGCTCCCCCAGTTCCTTCTGTCGACTTGACTGGTTGATATCCCTTATCTAAACCATCAAATGTTGAGTTGATCAGATCCCATATTGCTAATGGTATCCTAATATATGGATTAACAATCACGGGTTCTAACCAGAAGTCTCTATCTGGTGGCTTCCTAGACACAACACGAAGCTCGCCACATTTCTTCTCAATGTTGACTCTTGCGCCCTTGGATGTAACATCAAAAGCCACAACCGAAAGCTCAACATCTTTTTCAACATTAGTAGCCCTAACTTTGGCGGGTTTCTTAATGAGCAAATGAATAACACCATCATTGTTCTTAGAGAGATCATTAATCAATCTTTGATCCTCAAGTCTATGACTCCCGCAGTATAGTTCCTGATCCTTAACATCTACAACACCCCGTCCCTCCTTATATATCCTTTGCTTTAGATACCCAACATTCCGATACCTATCGACTTGGAACTCAAATTCCTTACCACAAGTGGTACTAACTGTAATAGCCAAAAGATCAGAAAGCTTAAGAACTAAATGCAGGGTATGTCCACCACTAACACCGTAGTCCTTAACAAGGCAATTATTCCGCGCCAACTCACGTCCTCCATATACAAGTTTTTGCTTCTTAACTACAAACCCTTTACATGTTTGGATCCTGAGCTTTACCGATGCAATTGAATCAGACTCCATAATCCGAAAAGGAATGACAGATCCGACAACACTCAAATATATCAAAATAGATTCACCAGAGTGCAAATCCACCCGGTTATCAAAATAACTAGGGAATTGCACCATGCTTTCCAGAATGGGACTCAAGGCTACACCAACTGACATTTTCCCTCAAATCCCTCCTTTTATTACTACAACAAAACTCAAAAACTTTTTTTTTTTTTTTAAATCCCTCTTTCTTCTTCTTCTTCTTCTTTGATGAATAATTTACAAGTTTTAAGAGATTCTAGCCTTACCACCACAATCTATCAATGGATAGGCAATACTCAAAAGGCTCAATCAAAAATTGGCCAAAGTTGTCTAAAATAATAAAAACTGCAAATTAAACACCCTAATCTTCAATTATGTACAACAAAAATTCAATCTTTATCCTATTAACAATACAACAGGGGTATTTAACAATTAATCAAAATTTAGGGGAAAATTCAATCTTTTTTCACTACCCAGAAAAAATTACAACAAACCCATGTAAAAAACTCCACAACTTCATACAATCAAAAGCTTCAAATTATCAATTCAACCAACAAAATCTATCACACAATATTATTCACAATGATTGATAATGTGAAGCATAAAAAAATTAAATCATCAATTCAAAATTCTTGAGGTGGGAGAATGAAATTATAAACAAAGTTAATAACTTTGAAAATTTGGATTCTTACCAAGAGAATGGAAGAACCAAGAAAAAATGATGGAAGAATGAGAGGTTAAATTGGAAAAAAATTTGAGGTGTAACAGGTGGCAATTGATTTGGTAATATTGTCCGAGATTAGCTGAAAATCCAATGATTTTGTGGGGTTTCAAATTAGAGAAAATAATTGAGTGTTAATTAAGAGTGTTAACAGCTATAATTTTGGTTTTTGATATTTGTAGGATTAAATTGGATTTTAATTTACTGGAGCTAATTTGTTGGCAGGATGCCATAGATAGTCGTTGCCTTTGTACATAGTTTCTTTTTCTTTTTTTCTTTTTTTTTTTAAAGTTGTACTTCCACCATTTAACTCCACTCTATCTATTTCATTTTTGTACACTATTCACATATTAATATTCAATTTCAATTTTCTCTC
>JAOWBH010176268.1:8639-18929 GCA_028566215.1 Silene coronaria
GAATTTTATGGAAGACCTTCAACATATCTTCCATAAAATTCCATTCAATGGAATCATAAACTTGTTTTTAATATAGCGTCATGATAACTCTAGGGGAGCAGGCTTTCCTATGGTACAACTTCAGTAAGTTCTGACAAATTAGGATGTTTTCAACTATATCTCTCCTCTTGATGAAAGCACTTTGTGTGGGGCTTATGATATCTGGAAGAATTTCACTAACTCTATTACATAAGAGCTTTGCAATGCATTTGTAGACGGTGTTACAGCAGGCTATTGGTCTGAATTCTCTAACATTTTGAGGAACATCAACCTTAGGGATCAATGTAATGGTAGTATTATAAAACTGCTTCAATAGCTGACCATTCTCAAACACATCAATAATGGCTGTAAATCTGTAATAATACTTGGCCCAGCAATATCCCAAGAGTTCTTGAAGAACTGACTGCTATAGCCATTAGGCCTAGGGGCTTTGGTTCCAGGAATAGAAAAAATAGCCTCCCTAATCCCATCTCCTGGTGACTGGGAGCTGAGACTGCTGATCCCTGGTGAGAACAGGACCTCTCGGCACAGTAGGAACATGGACTCTAGTAACCTCCTTGTTTGTGCATAAGAGTTCAATATAAAAGTCTTCAAAAGCTTTCTTAATTGCATCAGGATTGTCACAAGTAAATCCTTCGTCATCCTTGATCTTAGTTAGTATTTTATTTCTAGCTCTTCTGTTTCTAATGCTAGAATGAAAGTAGCCATTACACTCTGACTGAAATATAATAGTCTTCAAAACGTTTTTTTATTACCAACTGAAATTGAACTGGCCTTCATGTGGCATCTTTCAGAGATGAACTCCTTTACACTCCGACTCTCAGTTACAAGGATAGCGATGTTGCTGTCTAAGTGACTCATCTTTCCTATGCATTACCCAGTCTAAAAATCTCATCTCACGTCTACAGATCTTTAGAGTTGCAGTTGTTCATTCTGTACTACCTATTCTCTTTAAATAACAACATTACCCTAGTTCCTCAGGGGATCCCGCGATTGGCTGGGTGTGGGGGATGTGCTGCCTTACCCTTGTGCTAACAACAAAATTACTACGAATGATAGGTACTTGACAAATAAAAAGAAGTTTAGCTAGCTTAGTGATTTTGCTTTGTTCCACCATAAACTAGAACCAAAAATAGTGAGACTCTGGTTCCACGGGAATTGGGAGTCTTTGGTCTTGTCAGAAATGAAAACACCTAATCTCATCAAGCTAAGATGGAAAATCAGATCAAATGGAAAAAAAAGGCTCTTTTCTTTCCAATAATGGAGAAATTTTGTGATGAGCCATTTGCTCTGCTGAAACTGCTTAGCTCATTGCTGTCATTTGCAGGAATGGGGATATATGATGCTATGAAGCAATGCACGGCGGATGTATCTACTATTTGCATGGGATTAGCTGCATCTATGGGTGCGTTTCTTCTCGCTTCTGGCACTAAAGGGAAGCGTTATTGTATGCCCAATTCAAGAGTGATGATCCATCAACCACTTGGAACTGCTGGTGGAAAGGTGAGTTCGAGCTTTAAACTGCTGTGATTTTAACTATTCTGGTGTTCAAGGTGCTAAATTCGTCTTTAAAATCTGCTGAGTGAGGACTTGCTTCTAATATCAGGCAACGGATATGAGCATACGCATAAGAGAAATGGCGTACCACAAAGTCAAGATA
Organism: Silene coronaria; assembly: GCA_028566215.1. Taxonomy (NCBI): domain Eukaryota; kingdom Viridiplantae; phylum Streptophyta; class Magnoliopsida; order Caryophyllales; family Caryophyllaceae; genus Silene; species Silene coronaria. The sequence goes on from JAOWBH010176268.1 coordinate 10,339, forward strand.
AACAAAATTTTCTCAAGAATCACAGGGAAGCCAGAACAACAGGTTGGTCACTGCTTCTTTTACTACATTCATTCTGTCTCCCCTTTACTTCGTAATGAAAGCTACAAAGAAGGCTTCGCTTTTCCTGTCTGTAGATTGAACTCGACACAGATCGTGACAACTTCATGAATCCTTGGGAGGCAAAAGAATATGGACTAGTAGATGATGTCATAGATGATGGTAAGCCAGGGTTGATTGCACCCATTGGAGATAAGGCTCCACCTCCCAAGACTAAGGTATGGGACCAATGGAAAATCGAGGGCAGCCGTAAAGCCAAGAAGAACCTTCCCTCCGAGCACAGGATGCTTCAAAATGGCCTTAATGGAGGACAGGGGAGCGACAAAGAGAAAGACGTCTCCACTCGCTAAAACCAATAGTCAATCATCTAGCATAGGTGTATACTGTTGCTTTCTAGCTCCCTTCATTTTGTATGTACAACTAATTCCAAATGTATGAAAACTATGCACATTATTTCTTAATTTATGGTTCTACTTTGGTGAGACTCCGTCCGGTGATCAATGGTAAATGTACTTATTTCATGAATTGATTCATTGAGTGTACTTCACAGTTCAAAGCAGTTTCATATCCGCAATAGTAATGTCAATAAATTACATGGACGGTACAAAAATAGATACGGTAAATAATTGACCGAGATGAAGGGTACAGTTGTGGAAATCTTTAGTTGGATAGTCTATGAATGCGACACTGTTATAACTCGATCACAAGTATGATGCTCTAAACATGTGTTCATGGTTTCATATCAATTAACCGTCCATAAAATTGAAATGCGACATTTTCATTGCCTAGCCATATCTTAGCTAGCATGGTAAAACTAACTCGATCCAAATTACCTAATCTGAATAACCCAACCCATAACGGCATAACCAAAACGACACCAAACAGTAGACCCCCGAATATGACCTAAAACCCAATCTGACTCGACCTTGTATGACCCGGCCCAACCCAATTTCCTTCCAAACCTGAAAAAGACTCAGTCCGAACAGACCCGACTCACACCCGACCCTGTCGACTGTCTGTCAGGTGACTAAAAAGTCTGTTCCAGACTTCCAGGGATTAAAACGGGAAAGAACTCCTTCCTCAAGCTGTTAGCCTCTTACATCATACGGTAGCTTTGAGCTCAAGCCCTGAACTTCACTGATTCCAAACCCGACCCGATTCAAATTGGCGCAAACCCGAAATGCAGTCATCCGGATTATCAGTTTGTCTGCCCAATTTCAACCCGACACCTCTACTCCCATTGATTACAACACGAAGAACAATCATCAATTCCCGAAAATCAGCTGCAGTTTCAGTTTCAGTATTTAAGAACAGAATAAATTGTAGTAGTTCAGATGATTCGAGTGGAAGAAGAAGAAGCCTTTTTCAAACTTGCAAGAATTGCAAAACCCAGTTTGATCCTGCTCTTAATCACCCTCTTGCCTGCCGTTTTCATCCTGCCCATTTCGGAGGTAATCTCATTATTCAATCATTTGTTTACCTTCGATTAAAATACCCGTCACAAAAACAAGTAAACAAATAATTGCCACATTTGTGCTATTATCTTATCTTATTGTGTGAATTGTAATTTGAGTGATTGTTCCGTCCGTCCTAGTCATTTGTTTATTTTTCATTAAAATACCCGTCACAAAGAATACAAAAAGTAAACAAATGATTGAGACGGATGGAGCAATTGTTTGCAAATGGTTAGATGGTGATCAGGTAAAGGAATGGGGGAATTGCAAAAAGTTACTGTCTTTAAAATTATCACCTTTGTATTTTGTCACGTACCTATGTCGGACATTTGACACTAAAATCTGCCCTTTAAACTTGAAAGCTGGAGTTGAACCAAAACATGAGATTCTCATGTGTCATGTCAGATACTTCTAACTGAGCCCGCGGAAATGCGTAACATAGATAATTAGATATAAAAAGCGGTCAATGTGATCAATCTTTGTAGGACGAAACAAGTCTCAAGTGAATGGTGTGACTTAGTGTGAGTATGTGTTCAATTGCTTCTAAAGTTATTGTCTTTGATCGAGGATGCCAGATTAGATATACAGTTTAGTAGCTAGTTCGGTATTCATCGTAAAGGACCTCTATGGCTCTATCACCATCATATCATTTTAATCATAAATTTTCACTACTATTCTCTCGGTGGTAATGTCAGTGAAAGATGGAAAATTGGTCTGATATCAGTGGAGGGTCATCATTATGAGAATTGGGATGAGGCAGTTTAACTAATTTTCACAAAACCTGGTTCCATCTCCGTATTTCCATTTCTGACCACATGGTTCATGAGTCATGCGAAATGAGCCTTACATGTTGTAGCCAAGACTCGAAGCTTAAAACCTGAAAGGCCTTTATGAATATAGTTGCAAGTGAAATGTGAACCTTGTAGTTGTCTTTTCTAAGGTTTACATTCTTATTAAGCACCTCTTGTTATCTGTAAATAGAGAGATTTGTGCTTATCAAACTTTAGAATACATTGTTGTGATCGAAATATGAACTTTGTGGTTCTCATTTCTAAGGCTTCCATTCTTGGAAAGCACCTCTTGTTTGCATCGTAAATAGAAAGTTTCGTGTTTAATTTTAAACTTCAAAATGCATGAGGTGGAAATTTGTTCAGCAGGCACTTTTCAACACTATTTAAGCTGCAGACATTTTATTGGCTGACTATGGTAAATCTGTGACGCATTGTGCTGTTCTGGTGCTGTTTATTGGTTTTATTGCATACAAATCTTGTCAGCCATCTGTTTCTTCATTTGCTGACTTAGGGAGGGTTGTTCATGACCATTTTGGGTATTGGACCATTACATCGATTGCATTTATCCCAGCTTTGTCTGCAACTTTACATATTAGTCATAGCCTAAGATTCAATGCAAAGTTCAGTAGAGTTTCTGCTGGCAATATGCTTCCAAATTCTTAGTAACAAGCATGAAATGTTCTTCTGCTAGTTCGACACTGATATGACTACCAGCACGAGGAATATCAGGATAAAGTTTATGCTGAAAGTGTGAAGTTTATAGTGTAGCTGAATACTAGCATATCCATTGATCATTGTCCACTTATGTAAATCTCTGCTTCTTTCAATGTATAGAATCACCATATCTGATTTGATATTGCTTCCTGAAGTACGAATCTGAAACCCATCTTTGATACTCAAAGTTGTACTGCTATAATTTTTTTTGGGTCTGATTTAGAAGGAGATTGTTATCATACCGCTACGCGGTTGCTAATTTTTGAGAGTGGAAGAATTGTCTTGTTTCCCATCTTTTCTTAAGCTAAGTTTTACGGATGTGAGTAGACATTTTCATGGATTTCTTCTCCTCAGGCCTCTACCTTCAAAGATTTTACTTTTTATTCTCGGACTCTGTTGAGTTGCTCTACTGGTAAACCCTTCTACATAGTCATCCTTGCCTTTGGCCAATAATATTTCTTGGTGTGCTAGATTATTTGGGGGTTTCGGGAATGGTCCAACAGCCTTTGGAATGTGATTTGTACAGCCTAGTTCAAGTCTCAAATTCGTTATTCCCTAGTCTTTGAAACTTTGATTTCGACTAGCCAGAGACTAGAGTACTTGTGGTGTTAGTCTCTTTTTTTTACCCTTAATTGATTCCAGTCCGGATGAGCCACATAAGGCGGCTGAGGTATCCCATGTGAGTTTTAGCACTACCACGTTCCTAGAAGTCGATCTCTAGACCTATGTTTAAGCTGTTAGTCTCAAATCAACTAAACCAAGAGATCATGGAGTCGTGGGTAGATCGACATTACTGTTGGATTATTTCAATGCAGTTTGGCAAAAATGTTATCATATGTTGCATGTTCTTATTCCCCTCATTTTGGCTTCAGCACTTCTTCCATATAAATAAATAAGTTGGGCCATCATCATCCACTTCTTAACCTTTTGTAATCCTGATAACAGGAGAGACGAAGAGGAAGTTTGAGAGTGTTCACACCGGAGGAACAATGAACACCCCAAATTCCGGCCAAGTTCTCGAATACTGGCATTGTTGTGGTTCGGAAGATGCTTTTGATACTGGTTGTACGTCATCTCCACACTTATCCTACGATGATTAACACACCGTGTTGAGGTGGACAGGTTATAACAAGAGTATATTACATTATAGTTTCTAGCTTTTGTTGGTTCTGCCTTGATGATTTATTTATTCATGTTCTTTTTAAGATGAAATTACAAATTCTGCATCCATTTCATTAGGTTATTACTCCATTCAGAACTTTAGTTCGGACGGTTTGAGTTGAAAAGAGGGGGGGTCTTATTTAGGGTGTACACCGGTTTGGTGCCGGACAGGACCGAATGAACCCAGAGACCAGACCAGGGGAGAATCCATTAGGTCCGATTTTTTCTAGGTTTGAACAGGATTAGGCCGGTTTTGAGGGTATTTATTGGTTTATGTCGGAGATTGGACCGGGCCGCAGACCGGAGACCACACTTTTGTGGACCCATAGACCGGGACACGATTGTATACGTTTCGGTCCAGTCCCGTCCGAACTGGAACCGTCGATTTTCCAGTCCTGATTGGATTTCGAACACCCCCAGTCTTAATGTTTACCTTTCCATTTGTTAAGTATAACAAGGTAAATAGTTTGACTGTGTATAGTATCTCGTGTAAGAATCTCTCTTTGAATTTCATGCCTAGTACGATCATATTTGAGAAGTATAATGAATGTAATGAAGTCCATGGCCTGTGACCTATATGAGGAAAGGGATTCCATACGATGCCAGGCCATTTTGGCCGCTGCATCAGACGACTTTATGTTAAAACTTCTGTGCTAAATTATGAAGCATCATATATGAACTCATCCTAATATTTAAGGGATTTTCCATCTATATAACTCAACCAGCTCACCTCCAAGAAATTCCTAACTATTACATTCACCTAAGCTTGCCACCCAGAAAGACGACAAAGTTTCTAGTAGCAACATTACCCCAGTGCCTCAATGGCTCTATTGGAGGATAGTGATTTTATGTAATAGAATAAACAGATGAAACTATTTTACTTCCATTCTTGTACATTTTTTTTTTCTTATTATAAATTTACAGTATGATTATGATCATGTGATCATACCTCAAAACATTATATTATAGCTAAATGGAGGATCACCTTCATTGTTATGTCTAAATGATCATTGAAATGGTAAAGCAACTAGATCATTTAGACACTACAACTAAAGATATACTGCGTCAGTATGTACAAAAACTCGGTACTATGTAAGTTAGAGCAATAAACTCGATCAGATCGCTTTACCTTTTCAATGTAACCTGTATCTAGTAATCACATTGTACAAAGTTTGCTATCCAAAACATAAAAATCATGTATTCATCCATGATCATAAATCAGGCTGCGGACTGCTGCCACGGACAAAAACAGTGGTTCCAGAAGTGGAGCCATCTTTTGGGTAGCCTGGTGCAAATAATTGGTGGCTCCCGGGGACGATTACCCCACCAGTGAGGGTGACCTCGAACACGATACCAAGATTGCATGGTGTGCCCTTCACCATTGTGGGGACATAGTTGCAACTCTGCAAGTACACTATCAACTGATATTTTCCATTTTCTAAGGCTTCCATTCTCGTTAATCACGTCTGGTTTGCTCCCTTAAATTGGGAAACTTGTGTTAGTTTCTAAGATTATAATATATGAGATGGAGATCTGCGTTCAACACTATGTAAGGCAGGTCTGCAATCACTTTATTGTCTGCTTGTGCTAGATTTATGTGGTATTAGAACATCGTTATGCTGTGTTGCTGTTTGTTGGAGTTGGTGCTCACAACTCTTGTCAATCATATCCCTTCTTTTGCTGATCTTTCATCGAGGCTGGTCTGAACACTAAACTGGATTGCATGACCCGCTTCTGGTGCATTTCATATAAGGAGTATTCTTTATTGCACCATTGCGACTACTGCAGTTACCCTAACTTTGTTTATATTTTACATGTTAGTCATAGCTTAAGATTTGACGCAGGGTTTGATCGAGTTTCTTCTGAAAATATGCTTTCCAAAATCTTCAAGTAACCCATCATAATTCATAGTAAAAAGCAAACAATATTCTTCTTTATTAGTCCCCCATCCTTTATTAAGCTACATTTTGCGAATGTGAGTAGACATTTTCATGGTCCCTTCCCCCATCACCGCCAGTCCTCTAGCTTCAGAGATTCTGCAGTTTCTGCATCTTTACTTTGTCGAGGTACACAACTAGTAAACTTACGTAGTCGTCCTTTTCTTTGACAGTTTGACCTCTATTTCTATGTGTGCTAGATCATTCGGGGGTTTGGTCCAAATTCCTTGGGAACTCCATGATTTTACAGACTAGTTTATGCATCAAATCTGTTATGCGTGCCCTAGTGTTCGTACTTCGTAGCTTTAGATTGGATAAGAATTCAAGCTATGTTAGTCTTTTTTTGTTTTTCTCTTCACTGTATCTGTTTAAGTGTGAATCTGAGCAAGACTGGGCTACAGATTCCTAGAACTCGAACTCTTGACTTGCTTACGAGTTCATGGAGTCGTGGGCTCGTGGCTAGATTTGTTTAATTGCATGTACACAGTCATTGAATGTTTATACAACCGTTTTATACAAGACTCGAGTAATGCCAAGCCGTGTTGGTAGCCGCATTAACGACTTTACGTTAGCAGCTTCACACGTTAGAAACTTGTTTGCCAAATTATGAAACTTCTATCATTATATATTACTGTATATATAAAATCAGTTATTTGACTTCTAATTTGTGTGGAATTTATTAGCGTTTGGATATTTTTTTCCCAGAACACGTGGAAGATTAAAGATGACACAAATAAGAAGGATGTTTTTAAGATTTTGTCAAAAGCATTCAGAGAATTCAGGTGTACATTAACACGCACTTACATTACCAAGACCAAGAAACAAAACGAGGGAAAAGTAGTCGGTGATACACCTGTCGGCAAATATGTTCAAATCAAGCCGGATGTTTGGGAAGAATTTAAAAAGCAACGCATGGATAAGAGCTTCTTGGTGAGTATTGATTAATGTAGTACTAAAGTAATTCACTGTTTATAAAAGATTGATGTACTTATATGTATTTATATAGGAAAAATTGATCATAGAAATCAACAGTCCATGTTTCAGCTGCATCAAGATGGAATCTTCCATTTTCTGGTGAAAATGAATGGGCTAACACGCCTAATACCCCGTCAAATGGGTCACCGTCTCCATGATCACCACTGTAAAACCCGATTTTAATGTTAGCTAAGTCGTAATCCTCTGTTTTGATGAAGTTAACTGGAATAATTGATGCCCATTTGGAAAAAGACCTCGCAAATGCACCTTTTATATCTGGCATGCTCAAGTAATTGATCATGTCTTGAGGTGAAAATGCGTAGGTTAGATTTATAGGGATTTGCTATGGATAAGTTTTTTTGATATTTATAGGGATTTTCTATGGATAAGTTTTCTTGTGATATGTAATCAAGGAAATGTGAGTTACATTGCAATTTTGCACTAACTTGGGCATGTTGTAATATATATACTCCCTCTGTCTCAATCATCAATTAAAATTTAATTAAAGTATTGCTCAGAAAGAATATGAAAAAGGTTAACAAATGACTGAGACAAAGGGAATAATAAAGTTAGTGGATTATTACTTATACCCAGTAAAAAGTTAGTGGATTATTACTTATAAAGTTAGTTTATAAAGTTTGTGGATTATTACTTATAAAGTTAGTGGATTAAAAAATTGCCTTGGTATCGTATTTTTCAATTTAGAAGACGAAGTAGTTGTTCTTGCTTTAACAGTGATTCCTGTTTTGGGTATGTAACTTGATTTTGTGGATGAAAACAATTAGACCATTAATGTCATTATGCTTGATTTCATTTTGACAGCTATATAACGTTAATGGGAAGCTCCTTCTTATGTATTTTAATTATTTTTGTAACAAATAATACTAGCATTTGTTGGTACAAATTATGATCCTTAATTTAGATAATTGTACAACAAAATAAGGGTTCATGATAAATTAAGAGAAATAAAGAGATTTGGAAAAAAAATTCAAAGTTTCAGTCAATTAGGGACAATCACCTGCAATAATAAGTCAGTTTTTAGAAAGGCTCGATTTGGGAAGATTACATACAAAGGTGAGATCATTTCTGGATTAGTTAAAGGTTGGACTATTCTCGGAAGATCAGGTAAAGGTGAGATTGTTCTTGTCAATTCTTCCATTTATATATTGACACTAACTTATGTGTTACCAAATTGTAGGAAAAAAGTGCAAAGGCTCAAGACTCTCAAAGACATAACAAGCATCCACATTTTTTGGGAAGAGCCGGATATGCCGTAAAGAGAGAAAAATGGTATAAAGAAGAACTTGCCCAAGAACTAAGGGAAAAGAACTTGGATAATGAAAATGCTGATCCCGTTCTTCTCAAAGAAGCCATTTGTAATACTACGACTTTGGTATACGCTAATATTTGGTGAAATAGATTATCCTTATGTGTAATTTAATTATCTTAAGTGCACTTGTGGGTTACTCGTGGGTTAAGGAGTTGGTGAACTTCGGGACGAA
>JAOWBH010176269.1:0-10319 GCA_028566215.1 Silene coronaria
TACTTTGTGCACAAACTTAAAAAGATGGGTACCACGTGAAAATCGGCATAGTTCAGGGGTACCACGTGAATTTTCCGAAGTTATAAACCCTCTTAAAATATAAAATTATCTTATTTTATAATTTGCGGAGTCTCTTTACTGTCTACTCTCATTTTTGTTTAAGAGTATAAAACTATTTAATTATGAGACGGACTTATTCTATAATTTGTGATTGATAATCAGGTGGGAAGAAAGTACAATTGTGTGGTCTTGCACAATATGTGAATTTGGTAGGCGTTTCAATTGGATACACTATTACTGCTTCCATTAGCATGGTGTAAGTCTTATTTATATATTCCTCCTTTATTATATAATTAAATCGATAAGTCTGGCTTGTGGCTGTTATAAGCTTGTAACCCCTCTCAACCGTCTTTCGCTTGCTATCCCATTTGCATGCAGTTAGTGAGAGGTCATAAGTCTGTTATGAAAAATGTCCGTTGCAAATGAGAACTTGTGACATTAAATAGGTCTAGCCACCGGATCACAAATCACAATCAATAAAAATGGTTATTAATAATATTATACTTCCTTCGATTCATTTTATTTTTTACATTTGATCAAAAAATACTCCTCAGTCCTCACAAATAACAATCTAAAGAACCATGTGAATTGGAAGGAGTAAAAATGAAGTATTAATTAAATAAAAAAAAAGGATATTATTGACACTAAAAAAGTTACATAAGATGTCGTGACTCCCGAGAAATTAGGAAGACGGTTTTAGACAAGACTTTCTTAATATTTTGCTTAACAATTTCATTAACAGCTTAGGAAGACATATTATCGTAAAATGATTATATTTTATTCATCTTAGTTTCCGACGAATTCAGTCATTTGAAATGAGAATTTAACCTAGATTAATTTAATTTAATTTGAATAACAATAATCTAAAGAACCATGTGAATCAGAGGTAGTAAAAATGAAGTTTTAATTAAATAAAAAAAGGTTATTATTGACACTAAAAAAAGTTACATAAGCGCGAGGAATCAGGAAGACACTACAAGAAATCAAGTCTCGGGCGACTAAAATAAGCGACCGATTTTCGTCGCAAAAACAGAAATAGCGATTGAAATCAGTCGCCCAACAGGCGTCGCGAAGCCTAGTCGCCTAAACTGACATTGGCGACCGATTTCAGTCGCTATTTTAGCGACCGCCTCATCAGTCGCGAAGCCTAGTCGCCTAAACTTATACTCAATAGACAGTCTCATACATGAATTAGTAAAACTTTTTTAGACATTTTGTTTAACAATTTCATTAACAGCTTAAGAAGACATATTATCATAAAATGATTATATTTTATTCATCTTAGTTTCTGACGGATTATTCAGTAGTTTGAAATGAGAATTTAACCTAGATTAATTAATTTAATTTGAATGAAACAGGGCAGTAAAAAGGTCAAATTGTTTCCATAGAGAAGGACACAATGCATTATGTTACACATCAAATACAGGATATATGATAGCATTTGCATGCATGGAAATTGTACTTAGTCAAATTCCTGATTTTCATGAACTTTCTTGGCTCTCCATTGTTGCTGCTGTTATGTCCTTTGCTTACTCTTCCATTGGTCTTGCTCTTTCCCTTGCCAAGGTTGCAGGTATGTCCTATATATCTAGTGGCGGATACGGAATTTTAGAGACCTGGCGTATTACGTGTTGTCCCCTGAACAATGAAAAATATGAAAACAATCGACCTTACTTGAAGAAAATCTCTACTATACTGAAAGATTAAGTCTTCCTGAAATTTTCCCTCCAAAATGCAGAATCTAAATAAGGAAATCATATTATTAGTAATAAATGCCTATTTTATACATTTATTCATACAATTTAATTAAAAAATTATTATAATTTCTAATATACTGAAAGATTAAGTCTCCCTGAAATTTTTCCTCCAAAATGCACAATCTAAATAAGGAAACCATATTATTAGTAATAAATGCTTATTTTATATATTTATTCATACAATTTAATTAAAGAACATTATAATTAATTATTATTAGCTTTAAAATTAATGTAAAACACTGTAAACTTATTATTATTATTAGTGGTAGTAGTAGTTGTTTTGTGGCAAAAAAAATATTAAAGAAAATTGAGAAAGAAAATTATAAAATGATATTATTCATGATTAGTTTCGTTTTATTAAAAAAAACTAGCCAACTCTTTTAATTAGTTTTTTGGCTTTTAAATTTTTGTGTCTTAATATACAATACAAGTATGTGAAATGTGAAACGTTAATTAGCTATTGATAAAAAAAAATGTACTAATTTATAAAAATAATCTATAAATAATGTGCAAGAGTTGCACGGATTCTACACTAGTTAGTTTACTATAATACCGTTTTACATCAATATTACGTTAAAAAGATCCTGTTTTACGCAAAATAGAAAACAAAAGGTAAAAAATGTTTGAAAAAACCCATTTGCACAAACTATTGTAAATGACACATACTCCGTATAATTTAATCCTACATTAGCTAAAAATACGTTATTGAATACTAGGTGGACGTATGTCCTATATATCTAGTGGCGGATTTGGAATTTTAGAAACCGGACGTAATGTCACGTGTTCTCCCCTAAACAATGAAAAATATGAAAACAATCAACCTTACTTGAAAAAAATTAGTCTACTGTAACACCATTTTACATCAATATTATGTTAAACAGATCGTGTTTTGTGTGTAAATCACGTCCTCTGTATAAAATTGTGTGTGTAAAATGCTAGGCGGAGGTATGGGGAAGACGTCATTGACGGGAGTACCTGTCGGAGCGAATTTAACATCGATGGATAAAGTATGGAGATGTTTTCAAGCAATTGGCAACATTGCTTTTGCATATGCTTATTCTAACGTCCTTGTCGAGATACAGGCAAGTTTACCGATTCCTCTGTTCAATTAAATTCCATATATATTCATATATTAATTTCATATATTTATATTTGAATCCGTTTTACCATTAAAACAGTATTATAGTCTTAAAAAAAGTGTGAGATATGAGGATGATGTTGATGCATGGATTTGAAAATGAGTGTTGGAAGATACCACACTTTTTATGGTGGTGGGGGAGTATCAATTTGACTTATGTTTTTATTCCCTGTATTTGGGCAATAACTGGATCCCACTTTTACACTTTGCAGAAATTTAATAATGCTTCAGAATTGAAGATAAAGTTTCCTTAATTTTAGAGTTAACCCTAAGATAAGGGACTCAACTTTACATCTTTTTTCCAACAAGGACCTAAACTATTAACTTTTCCAGTTAAGGACCCGGCCTTCCTTTACCGTCACATTTTCCATTAAAAGTGCAATCAAATTTGTTTTTGTGTAGGAGTGGGACTCTTTAGCCAAAGATAATTTTTTTCTCTTTTAAATGTTCCGTATAAATTAGCTTCTCCTTCAAGTTAATCAATAAACTAGCACCTTATTTTATTTTTTAAAATTTTAAAAGAGTGAATCAAACTTCTAAAAAAAAAAATTATCCTTAATCCGACTTCGAATAATCACAAATATTAAAATATTTTGTCTTATATTCATATTTTATATACTTTATAAACACTTCTTATAAATTTAGCTATAGATCACGAATTGAGACTGTCTCAAAATTTTGACTGTTAATTGTTTATGGGTGTTTAGTAGACTTGGAAAAAATTAAATTGTGTAGAACCAATAATTTGGGAGTTGTAAACTTATTATTATCGGTAAATAACTTGATAATTGTTTTTATTAAAAATACGTAGATAGTTTTTTCTTTACTGTTAAGGATCTCTGTATGTTTTCCGTCACAGTATAATGAGAGACTCAGGTTGCTAAGTATTTGACAAGATATGTGAAACCCATTCACCCAAAGTTAGAGATTAATTTATTCTTATGTGTGCTCTCAAACAATATAAAAATATATTTCTTATACAAAACTGAACTAGTTGAAACATATACCTATCGTCCCAACTATTTACATGTTTTTAATAAAATAATCCTTATGAATGATAGTTGGTCTCTCTTAAGATGTTATCCAGATTAAGAACAAACATGTCAAATAACACCCCATTTGAAAGATGTGACAATATTTATTATGTTCTTTAATTATTTGTTTTTGTCTCATCTATCTGATTAACAAGTTTAAGTTTAAGACATATATGACTATTTTAAACGAAAATTTGTACACAAAGAATATAAAAGATAAACACAAGAACATGACATAGGAACTACATACGTAATCCTCAACTCAAACGGGTTGGGTTCGGAGCAATAGGGGCGGGTCAATCGGGTCTGTTTCGGGTCAGTGCACTTTCGAGTTTGCAAGAGTTCCGCTTCGGGTCTGGTTGAGCCGGGTCATTTCGAGTTCAGTTCATTTTGTAGTCAACAATTATCAAGTTATTTACGGATAATAATAAATTTACAACTCCCAAATTATCGGTTCGACTCAATTTAGTTTTTTCCAAGTCTACTAAACACCCATAAACAAATAACAGTCAAAATTTTGAGACAGACTCAATTCGTGATATATAGCTAAATTTATAAGAACTGTTTATAAAGCATAGTATAAAATATAAATTATAAGACAAAATATTTTAATATTTGTGAATATTTCGAAGTCGGATTAAGAGAAGTTTGTTTTACTCTTTTAAAAGTTTATTAAAAAATAAAATAAGGTGCTAGTTTATTGAGAAGGAGAAGCTAATTTATACGGAACATTTGAAAGAGAAAAGAATTATCTTTGGCTAAAGGGTCCCACTTCTACACAAAAACAAATTTGATTGCATTTTTAACGGAAAATGTGACGGCAAAGAAAGGCCGGATCCTTAACTCAAAAAGTTAATAGTTTAGGTCCTTGTTGGAAAAAAGATATAAAGTTGAGTCCCTTATCTTAGGGTTAACTCCACTAAAAATGATATATTATGGAACAATTTTCTTTTCTTTGAACATATGAACGTAACAGCTACCATACGTAACTATACCGTCTACTTGTACAGTTGTACATTTACAAAAAAAATTGCCCCTAAGAAACATAAGTAGTCTTGCTTATTAAAACGGAGTATTCTTTTCATATCTTAAATTATCTAGTCAAGTGTATCCGGATCTAACACCGATATTAATATGACACTCAAAAATATATGTTCGACACTTAACATGTTGTATCATTTGTTATTAATATTCTTAACTTTGGACACCAGACAACATTTCAGTTTAGCATAATATAAATACCATATAAAGTCAGTTAATAATTTTTTTTATTATAAAAACATTATTATATTTTGCATACATAACTTTATTTCTTTATATATTGGTATATACGAGTATAAGTCATAATTAATTTGACAGTTTGATTTTATTTAAGCATTTATTATAAAATTTGAACTTTTAATTAAAATTTAATATGAAATACTTTTAAAAAATAATATTGTGCTTTGATAACTATTAAATATATGTTTTATTAAATTTGGAAAATGTGTATCCGTATCCTGCTTTTCATGGGAACTGTGTGTAAGGATTATGAAAGTTTTTGATTATTATTGAATGAATTACAATTGTTACATGCATCTCCTTAAATACTATTACAAGGATTGAAACATAAGAAAACTATCAACAATATTTACCATAAGCCTAACAATATGAACTATGGTAATTACAATATTTTGGAAAATATAATTATAAAGAAAACCAAATATTCACAATAACTATTTTACGGAAATATTCCTAACACTGTGTTACATGTTTGTTTCATGAATTCATGTCTGTTTGGTGTTACACTGCTACCTAGAGCATCCGATCATATTTTTTACTACGTGTGGCCGATAAAAAAAAAATAGTATCTTCGTCTCGGCCATTTATTTACCTTTGGATTGACATAAAGATCAAATAAAGAGGAGGGAACCATAATATGTTAGATATAATTATTGGATGATAAGTGCATCATAACAAATTAACAAGTGGATTAAGATGAAGTGAATGATCAAATAACTCACAAAAAATATTCATAAATTCAAAAGATAAACAAATGATTGCCCACTAACAAAATAGATAACAAATGACAAAAAAAGTCAGGTGTAATATTTTTATTACAAATTCTCATCGAAGTCGAGCACTATCCGTCACAAGCTGAAGTCAGACACTATCCGTCACAAGCTGACGACGGATAGTGCCCCCCCTCACAATATGTAAGTGACAAATCTAGTAGAATGAAATGGAACACCCCACTTGACCTCTCACGCACCTTGTGATATTGTAAGAGGGGGCATTATCCATCATGTGACGAAGTGTTCGTTTCAATGAGACAAGCCGTAATTTTATTGTGTCGAAAACTATTGAGTATTTTATTACTTACATAACTAGCTAATTTTCTTCTGGTTAGTTTCCTCCCGATAAATCTAAACCATAAATTTTTTGACAGCAACTGCGTCTAAGTTTATTTGAAGTTTTACGCCACCGTCCTACCCATTTTAACCACAACCAAGGTTTTACTATTTAGCACGACAATGTATTCCGTATTTCATTGAGAATGTGACGTGTCCATTGACTTTGACTAAATAATAATCGTAGTACTCTTCCAATTTTTAGGGACGGTCTTATTTGATTAAATAGTAAAATACTTTCATAAATCTTAAAAACTTGGCAAATTCAAAAAATTGGAATAGACGTCTCTTTTCATCCTACACTTTTGTTTTCATTTCTAGTCTAAACCTCGCGCAATACATGCATGATATAACATTTTCACTTTTTAGTATATTCCTTACAAATGTTAAATTGACACGTCATGAATTTTGTTATTTTACCTAATTGTATTTGAGTCGAGAACAAAAAATTGATTGGCAAAGCCGCAAAGTCAATCAAGACAATTGAGTAATATCATGAATGTGTATTTCAATGAATTTTTCAACTAAAAACTATTGATTTCATTTTATTAGCTTTCTTAAATAATTTTAGCGAATGTTTCTTCATCACATAGCTAATAATAAAAATTTATATTTTTTGTTTTATACGGAGTGGATATGCGTCAAGTAATTTTCTAAGAATAATACCTATGAAATATATATTCAGTCAGAGTAATTTGTAGTTTAGATTTTTCTTATCACACTTATATAATTTTAATAAAAAGATTATAGTTTAGAGTGTAATAATGGTAATATTATAGTTTGATGAAAATTTAAATATATTGTTTTTGATTAAAAAAAAATATCGTATTTTATAAAAGGAATAGTTTAATGAAAGAAAAATTTGATTTGTTACCTTATTTAATTAGGTGTATTTTGGAGGAAATTTTTTTCAGATTTCTTATGACTAAAATGGAATGTGACTTAAATTTTGCATTTTCACTTTTGTTTTTGTTCTTTATTATTTCTCAAAACATATGATTAAACCATATTAATAAAATGCTAGTTTTATGGTTTTTCAAAATGTCACTACTACATATTCATATAATATTCTTGGCATAGTTGACCGACCGACCGACCCGGTCTAAACAGCCCTATCTATATCCGACCCTACACCCGCAGTGCAAATAGACCTCAGCTTGTCCACTAAGTCGAATTGACTTGACCAAATATTTCAACCGACCTGACCCGGATGTTTATTGTTTCAAACCTATCATTTTTCCGAACAATTTAATAATAGATCTGAACCCGAAATGACATGATCACACTATCTGACCCGAACTCTCCAAAACTTGAAAATTACTTGGCTCGAACTACTTACCTCGTAGAATCGGTTCGCCTTGCTGCTAGGTCTGAGTACAACTAAACCTATAAAACAGGTCAACCAGATCAGGTGCGAATCGAGCTAGTTTGAGGTAGATTTGATAGAGTTTGAACCTGATTGAGTTGGGTGAGTTATTTCGAATTTAGGTCATTTTGAGTGTGGTTTTATCGAGTAATTTTTTTTTTTATGGAAAGATCAATTCATTAATAAAACGTCAAACATCACTTACAAAAGATAGGTATAATCGAAAATAATTCTAAAAGAATGCAAATGACAAATTTCTCTTGTAAAACTAATGATTTCAAAACATGATATGACAATTCGGCTCGTCCTTGCATTGTATCACTATCTTTATGTAGCTTTTAAAAGCATCCTTCATTTGATTCATTAGTATATAAAAGGGTGGTGCTCATTCATGGACGGATTTTACTCATTCATGGACGTAAATGACCATAATACCCCTTTTATTTTAATAACTTCACTTTAATACCCTTCTTTCCCTCTCTCTATCTTCTTTTCTCACTCTAACTACCACCATCAAATCACCACCACTTGTCAGCCACCATCCACCACCCTCGTCGCCGGCTTTGAATCCGAGTCGTGAAATAAATAAATAAATAAAAAAGTTAAAATTACTCAATAACAAAATAAAAACATAAATTACAAAACATTTAACAAAATATATATAGAAAAAAAAAGGAAAAAGAAAAAAAAATCAAACAAGCACAAGTAGTAACTTGTAACGTTGTGTTCATGTACTTTGTGGACCCCCTACCATGCCACCACTAGCAGGTAGCAACTCCGGCGCCACTGTCACCGGGACAGATGCCTTGCCTCACTCTAACGTCGGCGATGCAGCCGTCCCTCATTCCAACTCCGGCGACGGTTTAAACAAACCCTAATTTAATTTGTGTAAATTAATTCCTTAATTTGATATAATATAATTACTAAAATCAAGAATTAGAATTACTACTTGATCGACACGATAATTTGCATCCATAATTGTGTAATTTGACGGATTTGATTAATTTTGTGAGGGAGAGAATTAGAGATTTTTTTTTTGTTTCTAGGCAAAGGGCATGGTATGGAAAGATAATGAAAAAAAGTTCATGAAAAAGTAAAACCCGTCCATGAATGAGCAATGACGATATAAAATTTACCTTGTATGTATTGGCACCATAGATCGCCAGCGAATAACGCGTATGATTCGTAGAGTCGTATCAACAAACCGCTCTTATCTGTATTTCCAATAAAACTAAATCCTAGACAGACATAAGGGACAGAAAAAAATCCAAAAATAGAGACCGGAAAATGAATCTCAATGAAAGGGAGACTTTTATTGATTAATTTATAACTTTTATTACTAATAATCAATCGGAGCCCAGATTTGATGATGGAGGCTAGGGTTTTTTAGAGAGAAAAAGGAGATGAGAGAAAGTAGGTACGCAAAAGTTAAATCAGATAGGAGTCGATCATAGAACAAGGTCAATTTGAGTTATATGTCAACTCTAGGCCCTCCGGGTTTAAGTCAGGTTATTTAGGAGCATGAAACTTTTATCGTGTCAGTTTTGTAATGTCTAGTATAACTTTAAGGATATATTACATATTAAGAGCTTTTTTGAGAGGAAGTAATTGACACAACGATAATAAAACTAAAAAATTAAACTAAAATAATAGAGGAAAGTGATGTCGGTGAAACGTATATAAAAAAGTAAGGAATAAAGTATAAATATAAAAGGGAATTTGTAATACTTTGTATTTCCGAGGGATAGTTACTCGGTCGAATGGTTTACATCGCTTGACCGAGTGAGCCGGTTCAGTTAGTGTGACGGTTTCTTTAATTTTAGACCGACAGTTTCTTTTAATGATCTCAATAAGTGTAAAACCTCTTTTATCAAACTCTAATATCATTTCTAAACCTAGAGAGAGAAAGAGGGAGACAGGATATAACTTATCTTTCGATTAAGTTGGGGATCTCTCGTCTATTCCAACCTAGATCGATTCTTGATGTAAGTGATTCCTTATTCTTTTAAGGGATAATTTTTCATTCTTATATCTTCAAATTATCATATAATCATATTAGAGTCATGCATCATCATCATTAATTGGAGTTAACATGGTTAGGTTAAAGAGATGAAAGTTACATCAATTTGACAGATTCGTTTGTTGTATTGTTCAATTTATTTGGCAGTCTTAAAGTCTTCATTTTTAAATGCTTTTAAAGATACTATGGTTTATTCCAGTCTAGTTTATACCTGTAAAATTTTGTAGCAAAAATCATTATGGTTTGTCCTGGGTGATTTATTTATGAACCTGTCGCCGAAACGTTCATGAATCAGATTGTGTTGTGGAAAACAATTTGAAACCCTAACTTAGAAGTGAAAGTTCATAGACCCTAATTAGACTCCTCTAATTAGTTTAACGAATTACAAATTAATTTGTTTAATAAAAGTGATCTATGTAACATGCATGCTAAAAAGAACATAATAAAAGATGGAAGAAAAATTTCTTACATTGAGTATGGAATAAATGGGCACAACAAGGAACTCCTTCCTAGTTGTTCTTGAGCTTATATGTAATGGATGATCCTCCTAAACC
>JAOWBH010176291.1:0-10319 GCA_028566215.1 Silene coronaria
GGGTAGAATGGTCATTTTCGTCCATGAATGAGTAAAACCCGTCCATGAATGAGCATCACCCATCTCATAATACTTTATAATTCTGTTTGACTTAATACAAAACGAAGACATTAAAGTTATATCTAGATATTTAGGGTCACCTCTACAAGTTACAATCATAGTTAATAGAATTAAATTTGATCCGATCTTTGGTCCTACAATTTATCAATATTCATTTTGCAATTCTACTATAGTAATGTCCTTATGTTTTATTTCAATCATTTACATTATTGAAGGAAAAAAACAACCAAATTAAAACACTATAATTATTATGAATGTCAATTACTAGGACAAGTTTTATTGGGATTGCCATTATAGGAAGGAGTTATTATTGATCAAAATAGAAACACAAATGTTATCAACTCCAACAAATCAATCATCATATTGTTGTTAGTTATTATCCTTAATTATAAAATTGGCTGTCACATGAGCATGTCACTCCTAACAGCTACATCTCGTGAGAGTACTAAACCAATAGTAATCTTGTATATGTATAGTTGATATTAATATTAAGTTGGAAATAATACTAGTAAAAATGTCTCTTCAAATTGAAGTTATATGTCAATTTATAGACTAAAATAAGCATAATATTTTGTGGTTCTTGTGATATTAAGGACGATTTTGATGTTGATGTCTGATGATGGTAATTTGTAAAACATCTTAAGTCATTTAGGTAATAATATTGGCAATTGCTACAAACGGTTGCATCTTTACAAAGTTATTTAGATCATTGACAAAGTTACTGAGTTAACTAGTTTTAGGTAAGCTTTAAATTTGACACAATTATTTTATATTCCGTAAGGCGTAATTTTGTTACAATGATATCGAGTTCAAACTCTATGAGCTTAATAACTTTGTAAAAGATTTTAGTATTTCATCTAATTTTTTTCCAACAGCAGCAACAGAAACAACAACAAGCCAACAACAACAATAATATAAAGATATTATAATTTCGAACGGGAAACCTACTATCTTAATATTTTGATTAATCTTAATATTGTAGAACAAGAACACTTTAATAAGTTTGAAATGAGTGATTAGTATGATCTAAGACAATATTGAGTGAATCATAGAAGAAGAGAATCATGCATGTTCTCACATGAGCATGATCTAATCACCCATTTTCTTACAAAAATCAGAGATTGTAAACCCAATAATGAACCCCCAAAGATCTAAACCATGTTATGCACCAAGAGGGTGGATGGCACGTGACATTGATCCAGGATTATTATTAGTGGAGTTTAATTGATTATTTTTATTTATTTGATAAAAGAGATTCATTAATTGTTTATTGTTACTAGATGCGACCTTGCAAGATGTTAAACCATTCATATAGTGGACTTCACGTATTAACAAAAAAATTATGTAATTTTTTTGCAAGGTTTTGGTGGTAAATTCAATCTAATGAGATTTATGATTACATTTGAAAGATAAATGAAATATAGAGAACATAATGTCCCTTATTACATGATTTTGATACACAACAGATGGAGATTTTAGAGTAGGGAAATGGCAGATTTTCCATACAATGTTCAAAAATTTCACTTTATGAGATAATGGAGACTGTCAGGATATTAACTTTGATCAAAATCTTTGATCACGCTGACTCTGATACCATAAAAAATAACTCATCTTAACCAAAGTGATGATTGAGACTCAAGTATCATATTCATATCCTATTACATAAAGAACTCAACGTAACGTAATTGTTTTAAATTACGAGTGTTATTTAGTAGCCTTCATCGATACATGGTAACCTCAAAGTATGCGGGTTATTATGCAAATGATGAAATTAAAAGTTTGTTATAAAATTTGAATTTTATTAGCTAGTTTAGTTTTGATAAAATCAAAATGACCCCTGCAAATACTGCCATTAACTTGTTTTTTGGATGCTAAATGCCCTTTTAACTTTATCTTTGGGACTTGGGGGACTTGGAGTTGTTCGTAGTCTTTAACTTTTACAATTAATTAATTATGGTCGACAAATTTGGACTTAGAATTAACATCACCTTTATTCCTTTTGGTAACAAAATCATGTGCTTCTTTTTGTGCTTAAAGCCCGGATTAAAGATTTAGAGGTCAAATCATTAATGGTGTTCTTCATTGCCTAACCTTTCCTTAATTTCATGGATTTGTGGATTGTGGTGTCCCTCCATGCACCCCGGTTACATCATCATTTAGTTCATGTGAGATTTGGGAGTAAAAAGGTGCTATCTTCAAGTGGGGAAAAAAAAAAAAGAGAAAAGGGAGAGCACTTGAGACTAGACCCGGCCAAATGAACGACCCGACCAGCCTTGCTCAATCCGCTTTGAAACGGGTCAGGACTGAGTCTCATCTTTCCAACTAGAGCTGACAAAAGCTGTCCCGACCCGAGGAACCCGAAACCGACCCAACCCAAAAATTGGGTGACCCGAAACCGACCCAACCCAACCCGACCCGCTAACCGATAACATCCTTATTTTTCCAAGCTCGAACCGACCCGACCCGATATTGATACAACTCGATAGATGACCCGATAATGAATTATCTTAATAATGGTGCAAATAAGACCAATTGACATTAATCTTAATTATTTTCACTTAAAACTATAACTAATACATTTACACGTTGTTTAAACATAAAATTTCTCATCTAAAACTAAATGCATAAGAAAAGTACATATTCCGAAATGTAAAATTGACTTGTATAACAAACAAACAAAATAAATTATGAAATTAAATTGAAGTCCTAACATAGCTAGGTGGATGATGCTTTTTACTCAATGCTTTTAGTAGTTACTTGAAATATATTGTAAATAATTGTTTAGTTTTATAGTTTGATTACTTATGTCCATTAAGCTTTTGTTCCTAAACTCCGGAAAAGAGGTCATGCAATTTTCCACTACCATCCCTCAATTTCAGGTCTATTGCTCTCTTCCACGTCTTTTTATAACACACTTAATTGCAGTAACTATAAAGTATAATCTTAGCAAATTATAGTTTTTTAAAATGAGAAAAAAAGGCTCCGTGAAGTTGAACAATACCTTTTTAGAACCTTTATTTATCTTTATCTTTACCCAAAACATGTAAAGAATTTGAGGTCAGAGTTTGTGAGCTCATAATTACAGTATAATTTTGCCTTTATAACAAAGCTACTGAGATAAGAGGCGTTCCGAGTGGCGTAATGCCGTAAAGATAAATCTGTAAGAGAAAGGAAATAAAAAAAATGTATACAAGGCGAAAGGGAAAAAAACAAATGGAAATGAATGACGTAACCACCACCACCCTAGAAACCACCGTCTGAAACTTCATCAGCTCGCATCCTACAAAACACCGCCCTCATCACTACCACACTCTCAAGACCCCCTACGCCCAGATGTGATCCAGTAGTATTATTTACCATCTTGGATAAACTCTAGAATGTGGAATTAATTCTCGACTCTCTTGGATCCAACACGCAAATATAAGCTATATATAACCTGCTGAAAAATTACTCGTACAAGAGTGTAAAATAAATGATGCTCCTAATTAAGATGTTCCATCCTCCATTTGCCAGGCTTAATCAGTGAAGACTACAAACAAATGAATAGTACACAATATGTTAACAACTAACAAAGCTCCAGAGGCATACATAGTCATCTCCCAAATAATCTCATTACGGATGAAGTTAGAGCAGACGTGAGGAATTTCATCCCGGATGAACCACCGGGGAAGTAGGAAATGGCGTAGTATGTGAGTGCAATCACCTGCCACAGTTAACAAGCCATCAGATGTTTTAAGCTTAGATTGATGACCATTACAAATGTTGGCTCAGTTGAAAAAAAAACACACACGTTGTAATTAAATTAACAACTATAGTACTTACTAGTTACTACCTTCATCCCAAATTTACTGTCCTAAATTAACTCTAGTGTCCAACCAATTCAACTTTGATACTTAGTTCTTCGAATATGTATAAGATATAATATAAATAGCACATATTTGATTATCAAAACAAGTATTTTCCATATTACAAATTTTGAAAATTGCAACTATTTTACATTTGTGAAAACATACTAGTTAAAGCTGATATTGTTTGATCATCTTAGGATGCCATAAACCCGTGAAATGTAAAGGCATTAGAAAAATGTCTGATAATAGGTGACCATTAGTACACTACCGCTATTCGGCTGATCACTGATCCGTAGAGCTATTTAACACCAATACACCATGACAACTATAATAAGTAACATAGAACAGTAAAAGCGTCTATGAAAAGAGGCACGCAGCTAATACCTGTAAAACAGAAAAAAGAACAGACAAGATGTAGCTATGAAGCACCATGGACACATAGATGGTGCCAACCATACAGCAAAGCATTCCTAGTGAGAAAGGAAGTCTCTGCAACATTAGAGAAATTCGGTTTAAGTCCTGAAATAATTTTTTAAAAATAATTCGGGCATAATAGAAGTATAAATCATAAAGCAAATAAACAAGGCAAAGGTACCTCTTTTGTTGACATGTGAGCCAACTGGTTGGATGGTCCTCGTAGCGCAAAGAATGATCCCACAATGAAGCCACACCCAAGGGTGAAGCATATAGCAAATTTTTGAGGCATCAAGACCATGACAGGAAGGAACATGGTGAAAGCAATGAAGACGAAGAATACCCCAGCAGCTAGTAACAGCCCAAAATACATCAACGCTTTTCCCGATGGTACATTACTGGTAGCAGATTGCAGACTACCAGGCAATTCTCTTACCCCTTTAGTAACTCTGATAACAAAATTTTGAATAGAACGAGTTATTAAAAATCATCACTTGCATGCAACCGACCTTACATAAACCCTCGACTACATACACAGATATATATTCAAAGCAACAAAGTGAATAAGCAGTTAATTGTGTACTGAAGAAGTGAGACCAAAGCAAACTATGAGTAGTACATTCAAGATGCCGCAGACTTCCAGGGTTGTCCAATTTAGCATAGCTCAAATATGTTGATTCCTTCTCATGCCTCTAAACATAAATGCTAAAAAAGACATCCTTACGCGTCCTGTAATAGGGCCTCCAGAGAGCAATTTCAAAGCTTTTTGGAGCTGTACAGGTCTTGCCTAATAACCCCACCCAGAACCTCACTAAGAGGAAGCATTCCTACATTCTAGCACAAACCGAATCAAAGACAAAGGTACAAATGTACAATTCATCAACGCATACTTAGAAAAAAAAAAACTTTTAGGCTGATAACCCCACTCAATGCCCCACTAAGTGGAAGCATTTTACTCCAAGTTACGCCGATACTCCCTTTATACCTCCCTATTAAACTATGGCGATTGGTTGGAAAATAAATCAGAAAAAGTATGCTTTGAAACATGATCCAATGTATAATTCCATCCAATACTTCTTTATGAGTATAGCATATCCTGCCAACAAAAGAAGGAAGATAACATAGTTTGATTCTCCCAACACATACATATCTCCTTGAATGAGAGAGCATAAAAGCTTAGGCTAGATCTAATTTAGGATAAAAGGGCACAGCCTAAGGTTGAATGGAAGTTAAATGAAGACATTGTTACACTTACACTAACCGGAAGAGAAAAATGTTACATTTCCCAAGATTAATTTTCCCCGTCTTCTAATCAAATTCATATTCATCTGTAAAGTACTTCCTAATATCATTGGGCAATTGACTGCGCCTAGATTAGTTGAAGAAGCAAAGTGCTGGTTGCCTGGTTGGCCCAGAAAAGTTATAAAACAGTCATTACAAGCAAAAAAGCCTATTGCAAGAAAAATAGGTAAACTTCAAAGTGATAGTTCGTATTAACTTTCAGTATGGGTGATCGATTGTGAATCATGGTAGCAAACTTTGATACGGTGGCACTCTGATGTTGCAGTTTAACAAGTCTTACTTTTCAATTGATCATATAACCCACCTCTACTGAGTTGCTTCATGACAACCAAATATTTGACTGTATAAGCCTGTTACCAATTGTTGCAGTCAAATAACACCATTTTTAGCAGCCCTTTACACCTCGCACATAATCAATGTGGTACTCTGAATGGCCTATATGCAGCTAATTCCATGATCTTCAGTTTTCTTAACTTTCAGCCGGTAACACCGAACTTAAGTTTTCACATCACATAGATGAGAATCCTCATACTGAAAACAAATAGTGCTAAGAGAGCATAACAATGAGGTTTGTGATAATAATAAAGGTAAAGGGCTAAAGGCCCTAGAAACTTAGCAAGCAGCCTACCATAAAAGAGAGATTTAAATACACATTGTGTATATGTACTCATTCCCTTCACCCTCTGACCAATTGAGAAGCATAAAATTTGACCTAAAGCCTCAAGCACAGAAAAAGTAATCAAGTTTACTGCCACCGCAATGTGACGCACTTGCGCCTGACAACCTCAAATAGTTACAATTGTATGGCAGTAAAGAGTAACACATCTTTACTAACAAGCCTCAGATACTTGCACAATCCAAGAAGTTATCAACCTACCGGTTTCCAGCATGCCCAACAAACAAAATACTATACCGATTGGAGACCAGCACCATCTGTTAGGCAAAACAATACTCTATCCCAAAATGATCTGCCACAATTCCAACAGTGTAGTGATAGCCGGTCCGCTCTAATTGATAAGAAAAGGGCAAAATATCTCGCAAGAGAGTATTCAAGGAATATTCTCACTTTTCCCTCTTGTAATGGTTCTTAGATTAGATTGGTTAATGGAGGCATGCGCTTCGCGTGCCTTGGTGCACGTCTTGATCTTATATCCTCATCACCTTCTGCATTGTTGAACTAAGATGGCTTACCCCATTTTGGATGCCATGTGTAAGGGGTGGCCTAGTACTGAAATAACTTCCAAGGGATTGTCAAACTTACTCACCTTTCAACCGAATCTGGAATTCATTTCATGATTTCAATATCTAGCGCTGAACTGAAATCATGATACCTAAATACATCTCAGATCTTCTAATACTCCTCAAAGAGTTAAATCGAGCCTTCAATTTCATAAAACAAGGTAAGTCATTCAATATACAACACGTCAAGATCATTAAGATGGAATAGATCAAAAGAGTTACCTTTGATTAAGCATAAACATTATCTAATCACCAATATGCAATTCAGAAAAACCGAACCCCATTACACTCCATAAAAAAGCTAAGTTCGAGCTTTCAATCTATATATACACGCAATTAATCTGATCCCTAATACACCCCACAAAAAGCGAAGAGCTTTCGATATATATATATCTCAGTATTACTGGTCCCTAATACACTCCAAAATACGCTGAATTCTAGTTTTCAATGTCCTTACACAAGGCAAATTCTTCAATATTCAACATTTCAAGATGAAAAGAGTTGCCTTCAACTCATCATAAACATTACCTAATATCCAATTCATAAAATATCCACCCCTAATACGCCCCACGAAATGCTAAATTCGAACTTTCAATATTGTATCAAAGTTTTTCAAATACAGTACCTAATACACTCCACAAAACACTAATTTGAGCTTCCAATATAAATCTCGTTTCTTCTGATCCCTAATACACCCCCCACAAGATGCTAAATATCAGCTTTCCAAACACATCTCGGTTCTTATGATCCCTAATACACTCCACAAAACGCCAAATTCTATATTTCTCAGTTCTTCTGATCCCAAATCCACTCAGCAAAAGCTAGAATCGAGTTTTCAATGTTTATCTCAGTTCTTCTGATCCCTAATACACCTCACAAGGCTAAATTCAAGCTATCGAAATACACCTCTTTCCTTATGATCCCTTGTACACTCCACAGAACACTGGAGTAAATTCTATATCTCAATTCTTCTGATCCCTAATACACTCCACAGAACGCTAAATTCGAGCAATCAGTGTAGGGCGGATCCTTTGGAATTCAGCACTTCAACATCAATAACATCAAAGAAATTGTCAAATTACCTTTGACTCATCATTAACATCACCTAATTCACCCATATCCAATTCACAAAATACTAAACCAATGCCGCATCAAAACAAACACTAATTGAATTAGACAAACATCTAACAAAACAATCGAATCGAAAACGAACAATTAATCACATTAAATTAAAGAAAAACAAGTAAAAAGCAAATACGGAAGAGGTAACGTACGAGCTGAAAGTGCCGGAAACGGTGTCGTTAGCAGATCGGACAGCGGATTCAATATCGAAACCTAAAGCGGAAGAGAAATCGCCGGAGCCGGTGAGGGTATCTTGGGAAGAAGCATATGAATTCCAATCAGCTAACAGTGAAGTTGACGGTTTTGTTGAAGAAGTAGTAGTAGTTGGTAACGTCTCGTCGCCGCCGGTAAACCATGCTTGTGCGGATTTCATGGTTTAGTGTGGTTTATAGAGGTGATTTGTGATTAATTTTGGGGTAAGTTTGAGTTGAGGGAAGAATGACGGATTGGATTTTGATCAAGGTAGTTTGAGTTCCGGACGGTGTGCAAGTGTATTTTTTTTGGTAAGAAATGGAATAATATCGCTTGTGCTTGTGCCTAGACCTGGTAAACTAGTCGATTGGGTCATTTTCGTGTCAATTAATATCAACTATCAAATTATTTATGAATAATAATCAGTTTGTAACAAAAAATATCCAGTTCAGGTCAATTTAGGTTCGGGTCAAATTCGGATCTTGAGTTTGGGTGTCGAGTTGGGTTCCGGGCCGGGTAAATTTTGTCAGGTCTAGTTGTGCCGAACGTGACTGGGTAGGTTAAAGGGTCGCTCAGGATAAAAGTAGTTATTTTTAAGATAATAAGAAGAATTCAAAGAAGATTGGCGTTTAGTGGTAGTCGACAGTTTATTTATATATATATATATTTTCCAAATAAACGTATAAAGTCGCAGGTATGAATTGAATCCCAACTGAACCTTTCGGTTAGGGTAAGAGAGTTCTTTTCACTTAAGCTAATTCTTGTTCTTTAGTTAACTAATTGTTGAGGATGAAAAGGGGAGACAAAGGAATGGAGGAAGGTATTATTATTATGAGGTAATACGAAGGATAATACTCCGTAGTTTTTATGGTAGTTAGGAGGAGCAGCAAGCTTGTGACGGATACCTTCCGTCACAAATGAGATTTTGTGTAGGAGGAGAGTGGATAACTATTCTTATATGTGGACCATGTAAAAATTAGACAAGCGAAGATTCATATAAGTTGGGATAAGGACTCGTTGAGTAGGGTTTATACAAACTAGTACTCTATATTAATAGGGTAATGCTCATTTATGAACAAGATTTACTCAATCGTGGACATGAATGACCATTATACCCTTGTCATTTTTACACCCTCATTGTCCATTTTGCACAAATCCTCTCAAATTATAATCCAACTCCATCTAAACCACCAACCTCCCCCACCACCGCCTCCCTTACCTGCACCAACGATACTATCGGACCCCCTTTTCGGGACCACCCTCTCATCGGAATAGCCTCACTCAACATTTGATAACGCATAATCTGGGTTCTTCAATCTGGAAATTAAACTCACTTATACTTGAAAAGGCCTTAATTAATTAGGGTTCTTCATTTCCCCCAAATAATGTCTCATATGTGATTCACATGGATAGCGTTTGATCAATAGAAACGTCCAGTCATTTGTAGAGCACGAGTGTTAGATTGCGTGGTTACTACTGGGTGAATAGCAAATGCATATGTATACAGGAAGTTTAATTTTGTTTCTTATCTAGTCCTTAATGTCGTTGAATCCCAAAAATTATTTATTAAGTTGCATTCTTTGGTCTTTACATTAGGTATTGTTGTGCTGCTCTCATTGAGACTGTGGCTTGATGTAACCGAAACAAACAAGCGCAATCAAAATGGATACTAGCGTTCATAATTGATTAATTTGAGGAAATGGATTAATTCGTGAGGGAGAGAATTAGAAAGAATTTGTTTTTTTTTGGGGGGGGAGGGTAAAGTAGAGCTGATCATGGGCCGGACCAATGCGGGCTTGGGCCGGGTCTGGATGACAAAATGGCCCATATGTTTGGGCCGGGTCGGGCCAAAATGAGAGAGCCTATTCAGCGAGCCCGGCCCTTATAGGCTAAATCGGGCTTTCAGACCTAAATAGGCTTTTTGGGCTCTAAAATTTCCGACTTACCGAACGAGAGAAGTAGTATAATACCTTCATCTAGTACTTTAAAAACTCACTTAGTATAAAAAATTGTAGAAATTATGATGAAGTGCATATAAATGATCTTAAAAAAAAATATAATAAAGACGGCAAATTCTCATTTGTGACGGAAGGTATCCGTCACAACCTTGTGACGGATACCATTTCCTCTCACAAAATACCC
>JAOWBH010176313.1:0-10318 GCA_028566215.1 Silene coronaria
ATCATAATATGATACAATCACACCAACAACATGAGACTAATAACAATTCTCATTTACATGTTATAATGCAAACCCAACAATTACAATAATCCTTTAAGATGCAACTAACCATTAAGCATGTTGTATTGCAAATGTCATATTCATGTGAGACTAGCCAACAACAACGTATACGATATTCATATTATTGAAACCGAGTAGGAAAACCCTACCTTTTAGCAAATATCCGTATGCAATCCAAGAATCTCATAAAACTGTCTCATCCATCCTAAACTCCTATACTATGTAAAACTTCTTATTATTACCCTTTAAACTAATTATAATTACTAAGTAACATTACCCATACCCCCCCGCCCCCTAAAGTTAGGGTTTACTAAAAGGAAAGATTTTGATGAGGGAGTTTATGAGGGCATTGGAACGAGTTGGGGTGTGGTGTAAGGGATTAAGGACGAGAGGTTAATGTAGGGGATAATTGTTCAAGCTAGGGAGCTGTTACATCCTACCATGGCGGAGGCGGTGGCGATGCTACACGGTCTTAAAGAAGCTAAGGTGTGCGATTTCTAAAGTGTGGTGGTGGAAGGTGATTATGAGCTAGTCATGAAAGACTTAAAGAAAAAAAGGAAAGGCCGAAGTGATATATTTTTTATTTATGATGATATTTTAGAGTTATGTAATAGGTTAGATCGTGCTGTTTTTTCTTTCATTAGTAGAAACTTGAACAGAGTAGTGCATGAATTTGCTCATGTTTCTCCGTGGATGGTGGGTTGGCGTAGATGGGTGGATGTATTCCCTCAAACTATAGCGGCTTTAGCGGAGGCAGATTTGGTTGATGTTTAATTTATCTCTTGAGGGATTTCTAAAAAAAAAAAGATCTTGACTTACAAGGTAAAAAGGTCTGAAGTCACTCGGTCGAGTCCACCGCCACTTGATCGAGTGCACCAGGCACTCGACCGAGTGACACACATGCTAGAGGTTTCAGCCCATAGGGAACTCGCTTCACTCACTCGGTTGAGTAAGTGCCACTCGGTCAAGTACCCTGCTGTACTTGGTCGAGTGTTATGATGACTCAGATGTTGCATTTATTGTGTACCTTGTATTTATTGTGTACCTTTAATGCCATTGTAATTATATTATATTACAGAGGTTAAGATGCGTTGTTATGTCCCTATTCAGTGGTTGACTTGTGTGTGTGTTTGTGTAATTGACACCATCCTTTTTACTATGGTGGCCTGTGATGAACCATTTGTTATTTTCATTCAAATGGGGAGCAGTTTAGTTAATAGGTGTTGACTTGTGAGATGTGTTGGATGTTGTAGCTGGGATGAGGGACATGTCACACGTGGAGATGTCGTGTCTTGGCACGTTGTCATTAGTACTAAGTTGGATTTGGAACCATGTAATGAGACAATTAAGTCATTTGTAGAGTTTATGTAATTTTATGTAAAGTACCTTTTATTATTTGTCTTTACTATTCATTACATCGGGTAACCGAGATGGTAACAGTCTCATTTATCTAGCAAGGTCTTGCTAAAGACTCGTGGATAAATGGGGGTGTAACATTTCTAATGTCTAAGTAGTGTATACTTCACACATTAAAACATTCATACAACATAAGTCCAAGTGATAAAAATATTGTAAATAAGTTGCTTGGGCGACATGCACAAGTCACTGAATGTCTTCATCAATCAACCAGAATTCTTTCTCAAGAAATCGGTGCTCACTAATGTAAGAAATCAGTTCTGTACACACACAAATATGGTTTAAAATTCTTATCAAGAAACAAGCATAAATGGTTGTGTTTATGGTACCACAAACATTTAAAAAATGTAAAAATAAACAACTTATTTTTAGTAAGTGTCTTTTTGTGCAAGCAAACTCTTTAGCAAGGCATTGAAAACATTCTTTTCATTTAAAGAGAAAAAACATTTTCAGAAAATCATTATTGAAAGTTGAAAGCATTTCAACAATAGTTCAATATTTTCGAAATATTTCTTCAAAGATGAGTTAGAAACCACGCTGGACTGCATAATTGTTTTAAGCACTTAGACATAAATCGAATTAATGATCTCTTACAACACCATGATTCTTACAGTAATGACAATATTCATCTTTGATCTTGTTGATAACCTTGAATTGGAAATTAGGAGCTTCCATGAAACATAATTATAACTTTAAAGGCACATGATCAAATAAACAATGAGAATAATTTGACTTTAGGCATCATCAACACTTAATCTAATCAAATTAGGTCTCAACAGCAATAAAGCGGCTTTCCGTCATTTTCCAATGCTTTGAAGAATCCCGGGTAGGGCAAGCTAAGCTATGAGTATCAAAGTTAAAAGTGACGTACTAAGTTCGTTTA
Organism: Silene coronaria; assembly: GCA_028566215.1. Classification (NCBI taxonomy): domain Eukaryota; kingdom Viridiplantae; phylum Streptophyta; class Magnoliopsida; order Caryophyllales; family Caryophyllaceae; genus Silene; species Silene coronaria. The sequence goes on from JAOWBH010176313.1 coordinate 2,360, forward strand.
CTAGTTCCGATTCAAGAGGAAGAGATTTCATATCATTCCGAGCTCGATAGAATAAATTACGGCGAAATACATTTTATTATGAAGACGTGTTTCTAGGCTGAAATAGAGGAGGAATCATGTCCTATATGACGATATGATGCAGCCCATGATGAGGTCAGCAAACTTGGCGCCAAAGGAAAGCGTACTTATGCAACACCCTCAATTACCCGGCCAAGGTAATTAAAGGCGTTACCATCTCGGTTTCCCGAGTTACTGTTTCAAAACCACAATTAAGACCATTTTATTAAATAAATAGATGTTTATTAAATTACAAAACTAAATGAATAAATAGACCTTGCAAAATAAATCTGAACCCGAAAAACCGATCGAAAACACCTGAATTGATAACCGATCGAACACCCGATATGAATAATTTAAATAGTACCCGAAACCTGTCTCAATCCGAATAGAACCGAAACTGAATCGAACTCCATAATGACCTAATGTAATCCGAACCCGAATATATCTGAACCGATTTACCTAAATGAAAAATGTTTATTTTCTCATAAATACACTCAAATTTAGGTGTTTTTTCATTAATTATTTATTTATTAATAGTATTATGAATTATTACATTCAAATTGAAAAGTATAATGTCCAATTAAGTTACTTTTTTACTCTCAATTCAAGAAAAGTATGACCTGAAACTCAACTGAATTAAAATAAACCCGATCCGGATTATACCGGACTCGAAATAGCGCAAACCGATTAAAGTTGCTAACCGAAATGAAACCGATCGAAATCGAACTGAAATCGAAATTATGTTCAACCTGAATTAAATCAAACCAATTTCACCCGATCCGAAATTGAACTGAATGACCCGTTAGCTAGGTCTATGAATAAATAAAAATACAACTCGACTAGACCTCTATCGCCTACCACATGACCAAGTCCTTTACTCCAAGTCCGTAGCGCGGCCCGAATCCCGATCAATGCTTTATAAAACCTGTAAATCAAACTGCTCCCCATGTGATCGGAAATATCATATAGATTAAGGAAGGCCACACCAGAAATAGGTGACAATTTACACAAAGCCACAAACGTCTGTTTCAATAATATATTTAAACATGAACGACAATAAACATGTATATGCAATGCAACATGATAATCAAACATAAATCTACAACACCGCCACTCCGAAACCAACACCGGTACCAGGGACACACCCACGGTACCCACAACCCGGTGACGGCACCACATCGCCACTCACAAAATAGCCATACCACAATCCGTAAAAGGTACTCGAAACACACCCGTAGTACCGAGCCCGAGCGCTAACCAGACCCGTGCCCGACGTTGCGACGCATCGCATGTCTCTCCGTCCTCAAGTTATTAATGTGCACATCTCTATTGGGGTGGGAAATCCCAATAGGCGATCCAAGCGTAAGACAGTCTCCCGAACCACCTTACGTCTCCTCAACCACCATATATCATAGCCACAACCTCCAACATACCATATCAAATACATATATCATGATATACAACATAATGAAAGAACATACAATCCGTTTCATAAATCATGAATCTCTTATTATTATGTATGTCCTCCACAATGTGATGCCAAACATCAAATACCCAATACCATGCTATGATTCGGATATGCCAACAACAAGATACCAATACTCATACCCCACATACATATTATAATGCAACCCAACCCTTAATTATCACCTTAATGATGCCATTATCCACCAATCAGGTTATAACGCATATATTCTAATCATGTGAGACTAATTACAACATTAAGAGCAATGCACACAACATTCAATATTGAAACCGAGTAGGATTAACCTACCTTTTATCATACTCTAATAGCAAATCCGAAACAACAAGATTCTGTCTCATAAAACCGTCTCCTCGTATAATAATCACATAATAACTATCATAATACATCTTAAACTATAATACTAAGTAAAACCCCTTATATTTACTCCTTAATTACCCATTAAGATAATTAAAATCACTAATTAACATAATATATAAAAACCCCCATAAGTTAGGATTACCTAACAAAGATAGATTTGAACTTACATGGTGAAAGGAAGGAAGGAAAGACGAACAATTTTAAAATCCATGCTTAGAATCTAAGGGGGAAGGTTTAAGAGGATTTTAGAGAGTGGGGAGAGTATTTAGAGACTAGAGAGAGAAGTTAGAATGAATTAGAGTTGAATAAATGAAGATCTTGACTCAAATAAAGACGATGCTAAATAGCCGACTCGACCGAGTTACCGAGCACTCGATCGAGTGTACTCTACTCGGTCGAGTGCCAAAACCACTCGACCGAGTGCTCCCCACTCGGTGAAGTACTCTTTGTACTCGGCCGAATGCACTCTACTTGGTCGACTACAATCTCACTTGGTCCAAGATTTTACTTATGTATAAGATCATTAAGGTTCCAATTAGGTCTAAGGGTCCACTCACTAATGCTAAACACTCCTTAAACTATCTTAATAATACCGGGTATTACAACTTATGCGTTGTATACATGGAAATCAAGTCAGCCGTGAAGATCACCACAACCCCGATCGGTGTTGGTATCCCTGGACATCTGGGTGGCTACTCCTTAGTGAATTGCACGAAAACTGAGGCTGCACCTACCAGCTACGACCCCCGATCGGGGTGGCTGACCCCGGGCCCTTGGGGTGGCTGACCCTGGGCCCTTGGGGTGGCTGCAACCGAGCATAATTACGCAACTTTTCAGTTTCTATCCCCTATGACTATAATGGCAGCACTTGTTTTGTTTTTTTGTTCATCTTTTCTTTCTGTCATTTTTAACTACTATATGCACCAGGCTAGAATTCTAAAACTACATTTCTTTAATAATTATCCCGTACTTTTCGATTTGTGTTTTTATTTCGAGTTCCGTTCTTTCAATTTCCCAGTTCTAATTCAAGTTTTCTATTGGTATTATTTTCTTTTCTCTCCTCAACTTTGTTAATTAATTTCCTTATTATTCTTACTGTCATTATCCTATAGTATACATGTTTATTTGCTTTATGTTTTCATTTCAATATGAGTGAGTATTTTATAATTCTAGGGTGATGGGAATTAACACGTGAATTAACGATTTTCTAATTGTTAAAATCAGGTTTGTGTTGTCATTTTATTGTCTCTATTATTTGCTTGTTTAATTTGATAAAACTTTGATTTGTGGCCACAATCATTTGTTATACTAATAAAATACCGTTCTAAGATCGAAAGTCGAGATGGGATTAAGACTAAGCGTGAATTATGGAACGACCTAGTAAGATCGAAAGCCTCTCGGACCAGTTCTAATGGTGGCAATGGCCGTGTCGGTCGTTGGAGGCACACACAAAAAATATTTATACTCAACCTAGCAAACATTAAGTCGATTTCGATTCATGGGACGGTGTGCTTTGGGTTCTATGTCTATCTGTCTTAATCATGCAAGTATCACAATTGTAATTTGGGTTGTAAATTAAGCTTAGAAAAGCAATAAACAATAAGAATAAGAATGCAAACAATCAAAGGAAAGTAACTAGGGTGTCATGGGTTCATAAGGGTGATCAAAGGAGTCTACGCATACGAGTCTAAATTGGGTCAAGGTCATAGTCGGACTATTGACTAAGTCTCACGATCTTATGGCCTTACATAGGCCGAGTCGGGGTAGCTCTCACATATGCTCATTTAAACAAGCAACATAGCGCACGGTCTAACACGACTAAGGCTCTTGATCTTATAGAAGTGTTGAACAAATAGCGAATCATACAAGTTGATCTAACAAGCGTTTCATCAAACATCTTATGTGTACTAGTCAAAACCATAACATTTAATCAATTTATTAGACTCACTAAGTATGAATCTACCCTACAATCATTCCCCTAATCTCCCACTAACCCTATCTAGAAGACTACTTACTAATCATCATGATAAATACACCAACAACATCAACAATCAAACAATCTAATATATTCATGATGATAAGAGAGGTAATAAACAAACTAAATGAAAGATGAACATTAAACAAGAAAAAGATTGAGAAATATACCAACTAATAGAACAATAAAGAAATTGAACATGAATAAAGAGGAATCCTTGAATAAAGTCAAAGATTTGTCACTAATCTTCAAGCATAAACCCAAGAGATTCAAGACTAAACTAATTAACAAGTATTGAAAGATTGATTATTGAAAGATTAATGTTGAAGGATTAAAACTAATCTAAGATAAGATCTAAGCTAACTACACTATGGAGGCATAATCTAAGACATATCAAGCATATAAAGATGTAGCAAGATTTATTACAAAGTGGGGTTTATATAAGGGATACAAGATTAGTTTAAGTAAGGGCAAAATAGTAAGAGTGAGGAAATGTCGAACTAATAAGTGCCTTGCTCAAGATATGGTGTAACTCGGGCGGGATTGGAGCAACTTTGGCAACGCTGGACACTATCTCGAGCGAGATGGATGTTGTCCCGAGCGAGATGGTGAAGAAGTCTGGTATCTCGAGCGAGATGAGCCTATCTCGAGCAAGATAGAGTTCAAAAACTTATTCTTCAGTCTTCAGTGACTTTATAACTCCTTAAGATATTCACTTCTTCCTTCCAAACTAGTATCTAACGTCCCCGGGTCGCGGTCCTCATCTCTTCGTTATGCTAATTCATGCAAGTCGTCAAATAGCCATCAAAGTGAGCGTAAAAAACGGGAATTCCGCCTCATTTGGCTCCTTTCCTGCAAAACACATATAATAGAATAGAAATACGATTTGGAAGGTTGTGGCTATTAAAAAGACCACAAAAGAGACGAAATGCGAACAAAATGGGGCTAGTTAGGAGGTATAAAATGCGTAAATTAGAACCACACATCAAATATCCCCAAAAAGAACCTTTGCTCGTCCTCGAGTAAAGAGGTGAACAAGGCATTGACCTTTATTTAAACTACTCCTAGTAGCATATCCGATACAATGCAATTAACGGGCCTTGCTCCCCCCCTTCAACTCACAACAAATTAAAGTATCCATGAGGTAAGATGCCTTCTTGCAAGGCAACTGGGGTCTTGCCAAAAACTCCGAGGCAACCAAACAATTAGGCACTTAAAACACGAAATAGAATGCCTCTTCAAAACAATAACCACCTTCCTCATCAAAGTGGCGGAATCAACCAAGAGAGAACTAATCCAAGTGTGCATACTTCAATATAGTCACTACTTTTATAGATTACTAGGTCTAAGAGTATGTAATCGAATCACCTCCAAATGGTGTCAAACTAGTAAATGTTTTATCCGCACTAAAATACGCCGTCAAAGGCGATAAAATGGAAACGGAATGAAAGAGCCAGTGACGTTAGAAAACATTGTATGTTTATGTTGCATTCCCCTTCTCGTCGCATGTTTAGCACACGGTGCAATTTTATGACAATTAGTAAAAACCGTTGTCAAGTGGTAGCTCAAATACTTGTGTCCACCCCTTGCTCGTCATCTACATGCCGATACGGTCATTTTGACAGTAATTAGAGTTTATTTGGAGTGCGGGTCAAAAACCGTCTTCATTCTGAAATCGTCTCAACCCGTCTCGGAATATTCTGGAATTTCGTCGCCGAGTAATATTTTAATATTTATTTTCGTCAAAATATCTTACGGAATAAAGAATCCGTGTATCTTCCCCTTTCCTAATTCAAACCGTAAAATTCTTTCTTACTGAGCAGGAAACCATTGGAGTAATGAAGCAATAGTGGCTGCACCTCTTGGAAGAGCTGTAGTGGCTGCTACGCCTTCTCCTGGGCCTGTTTCCAGCTGTTTTCGTCTTTCCAAAACCCTACCTCGTGATTAGTATAAATAGAGGCCTTCATACCTCATACTCTTCACGCGAGTGTCCGCCCTACTCTTCTATCTTTGCATTTTAGACCATTGCTCTTGCTACCGACAACAACGTGCTTGATTTATTCGACCACGATAGCAAGAATCCTTTCGAGTCATGCATTATGCATGAGTCTATATTCAATCATATTAATTGTTTCAATAAAATGCAATACAATTTTCAATCCACATCGTTCTTCTCCCTTGCCCTTTTCCTGTGACAATGAGAATTGATTTAAGACATTTTAAAACAGTAAACATACTAAGTCAATGTGAGTACACTTAAGTGACATTCCGTTCTGATTTGAAAAGTGCCCGAAACTCTTAGTCCATTTTCCTTACCTATTCCATGTCTGGCAATAGAAAACTTATCAGCATAACCCAGTTTTGGACGAGCACATTTCAAAGAGTACCTAGGACGAATCCCGACTATCCTCCTTGTTAATGATCCATGACGGAAGGCAGACCAATTCCTCACAAGAAATCACCCATCTCAGAAAGGCAAAAGACCAACCCATTTCACATAAAAAGTGTTAGTCTGTCCCATATCAATAAGCGAAGACCAAATGTGACACTTGGTTCAATACTTCGATGCTTATGGAGGAGGATCAATTGAATTAGAGCTCCACAATGGTTGTGAATTCAATCGTGACCAGGAGTATGAGTAAAAGACCACCCAAAGTTGCTCATCAAACACTGACAAGTCACAAAGGTGCCAAATAGGGCTAATGCCAATTCAAGACTAACATTTTATTCAAAAGACAAGTTGGCCGAAGTCCGAAGCTATACGACAACAAAATTCAGGACGTAAACTCCTGGGCTAAAATCTAAGTCCTAAGCAATACAAATCAATGATAGATCCCGGACGAAAGAATCTGAGTCTGAGTTCGAGAGAAGCCTGAAATTCGATGCCAAAATTCAAAGACAGAATTCTGAGATAGAAGATGCCAATGGTCAGCTAGCACCACTCGCATGCCTTTTATACAACCTAAGTCCTTCTCGAGACCGTTACAGAGAGTTATTTAGGAATTTTGAGAATCTTCTCAAGCTCGTCAAGTACACCTAACCTTTTAGGGCCAAGGCTAGAAACTTGATCCCGCATCAATTTACTACCACTTTTGTGATCAGGTTACATCAAACCTAAGACCCCATTTCTTTCCACATCGCAAGCCATAACCCTATAAAGCCTTAACTCCATAAAATCAAGCTCCAGAGATTTGTTCGTGCGAAGCCTTTTATTTCCAAGCTTCATAGTCCAAAATATTCAAGCCGTTTTCACCTTGAGCCAGACATGCAGTCTTCAAGTACCTTGCTACCAGGGACAAGACATACCCAAACATCCTTAGGGCCCGCTTTTTAGTGTGCTCACATGACAAGGAAATTTTTATAAGTTGTACTTCTTTGAACTATGATCAAAGGGGTATTATCTCAAATCAATTCTTTGAGTCACTAAAGGAATATACCCTCGTGACCCATTCACTTAAGATCCTAACGCCTATCCTAGGCACACACTCAGAACTACGATCTAGTTTGATTTCACTACACGTGAATACGTAGGCAGTCCTCTAACAAGGACGCAACCACCCCTTTTAAAATCCATCCCAATCATTACCTTTAAAGCTCAATAAATTGACATCCCTTTCAACCATTACGAACTCAAACAACACAAAACCAAAATTCTAATATCATACATCTCTACTGGGGTCTCCTTCCTTAGGGCGTCGCCTAGTTTCTCTTTTGTCAAATTTCTAAGTCATGTATTGATTCGAGCCAGTGTTTGGTCCGGATAACAACAAGGTCTTAGGTCGATCCTTCGAATTATCAACCCTCAAGAAAACATTTTGATACAACAACGATTGTGAAAGATGTCTAAAGAAGATAGTCGATTCATGCCAGGGCAAAATATGTGCGCTCATTTTAGAAGTTATTCTACCTTTAGAATTGATCCACGTTGTAACTCATATTTGGTCACGGGATTCGCACGTAGGCAAAGTCTGTCCGTGTCATCCCTGTGTCATGCCGAACCTAAGGCTGTGTTGTGTCAGTCGGTTTGTCCGCGTCACTTCTATATCGCCTTCACATCAGTCTGTCAGTCTGCGTCCTTGCC